>JAANSK020281924.1:0-10969 GCA_011763485.2 Isoetes engelmannii | reverse complement strand
TTTTAGAAGCCTCTTTATTTGTATGAATCAATGATACCACACACATAAATCCCTTATTGTTACGTCCTTGCAGTCCCTTTATCGCTCAACCATCCTTATCGCTCGATCCTGGCCATTGATGGCCTGGATATTCCAAAAAAGATTCCTTCTAGTGGAACCTCAGCCGTCCGTGGAAATCAAGATTGTCCCAAACTTGATTTTCCACGTAGGACTATGATTGTTCCTAATGGTTACTAAGTCAATGATGTGGTCAACATCATAGTCAAGCCACCATACACCAACCTACACCTACAGCTGCTACCAGGTGACGGCCTCCACCCTATAAATGAACAGAAGACACAAGTAAAAAGGAGCAGGGGGATTCGAACCCCCTCCGCTGAGCAGATTCCAAGATACTCCTCCACGGCTTAAAGCTGGGGGGCTAATCCCATGCAAACATGCGCACAAGCATATGGCATTCACACACAAATATATACAAACGATATGCAATGCATTCTTTCACTATTTCAAGTACGGAAAAACTGTTTTTCTTTTTCAAACTGTCCTATGTACAAACTACATACAACCCATTCTTTTTTTTTTCCAGATTTCTTCTTTCCATTTTTCGAGTACAGTATCTAAAAATTACATACAAAACATAAACAACATCTTCACAAACACACAACTACACAATCACAAACAACATTACCAAAACTGCAACTGACATGCATATGAAGAGCACAGTGCATCATCACACTAGCCCATCGCCATTGTATAGTCCGAGAAATCCAAAGGAATGAAATCATCTCCAAGCACACGCCCCTTGCCTCCTCGGGTCTAGGTCGGTATTCTTCATGCCACTCATCCACAAAATGCTCATCGTCATCTCCTTCATATGGGACATCATTCCAATAGCGTCTCCGTGCCTTGCCCACCCTCTCCACCGGCAACATTCCAGCAGGGATGCCAAACAGAATGCATCTCACATCACTGGGCATGGCTTGCGGCGGATTTAAGGTAATCCGCCATGCAGCCTTCACCCTATGCTCTGAAATAAATGCTGTGTTCGTGGGCAGGATCCACTGGCTGGATAGAACAAACTTTCCAGAACGCAGCATACGGCACACAGTATAAATCAGACTAGCCATCAAATGTTTCCTACTATGATAGTTTACATAGTGGCCAGCTCTGTGAAGGAGATTCCTGTTGTCTAGAACAACAAGATTCTTTATGTCACCCGCACTATACATGAGGTACAAATCTTTACCAACCTCAATCTGACACTCACTGACATTGTGTAAACAAATTTTGTAATGCACTTTTTCCACATCCTTGAGGCAGTACCCCAGGATACCCTCGAAGCAATGAAGCTTCGTATTTTTAAGGGCCTTGCATATGAGCAGAACACCAGCAGGATTTTTAGTACCCCAATCAAAGCACTTCTTTATTGCAGCGTTCACTTGTCTAGGAGTTCTAATACCAGTCCTGAACACTGCCTGGCAATGGAGATTGTGTAGTTCACACCCCCTCTCCAATGCCACAGCCCCAGACACCGTCTCTGACTTGCAGAAATCAATAAGACGGTTGAAGAAATACGCTGGAACATCCATTCCAGCGTATCCCAGCGTAACACTAACATCAAGCAGGCCAATCCCTTCCTCTATATCTTCTGTACCCTTAGCGGGCCTCCTAACTGTTGCTCCAGGGTCAACCATTTCATCTATGAAGCCTGCGGACAGACAAAAGGACGTCCTCCCCTTACCTTTTCTAGCTTGCCTCTCCAGCATGCTTGCAACAAACAAAGAAGCAGATTGCAATGCCAAATTCCAAACACAGTTGAGAATTGGAAAGCAGAAGGATAAATGCAGCTCTACTAAACTAAATGAAATCTCACAAGGCAAGCCGCTGCTGCAGACTCCAAACCCAACAAGATGCCTATGTACTAAAAAAACCAAACTGAATCTTACCCCAAAGGGTGAAGCATCGTTAAATTACCCAAAATAAGTTTGAACACACAAGCCCCTGCCGCAGCATCCAAAGCCAAGAGCACCGAAAATACAGTAACGGATTACCCCAAATCCACAAACCATCAGCACGAACATAAGCAACAGGCCTGGACAAATGCAGATTTGAACACTATCCATGCCTAGAAAATCTCCACACCGGAAACGTGGAGCTCCTCCACAAACACCTGTCCGCCTTCCTCCAAAAACGGCTCGCTGGAACCCTAAAAATGCCAAATCTCATCGACCATTGCCAAAACCAAACCCCATTATCCACATCAGCCCATATACGCTTTCACATACAAATACCTACCCTACACCATTACCTTTCTTACGTTATCCCGTACCCTTTCAAAAAAATTTGCACTTTATTACGTTAAACTTCTTTTCCCCAACACTAGACTTGTAAAAAGCAATTGCGAATATAATAGGCTCGTAGAGCGTCACACCAAAGTGGGTTTGTTTATTGTGGAAAAGGACTTATAATCTATTGGTGATGTAGTCTAAATTTGTATAACTGCAGGATCCATTTATATAGACTTAATACACCCACTTTGTCCATTCGTCAATAATCTACAAGTTCATTTCTATGTCACACCCGACTTTATGTGGCTGGAACTCTAAATGTTCCTGAGTATAGAATTTGTTGACGACAAACGGTTAGTATTGTTCATGGTTGGAAATCCTTAATTACAAAAAAAGCTTTGCATTCTAGACCTAATATCCATGTTAGTGGTTTGAAGAATCACATGCACATATCTATTAATTGGTAGATAAATGCCTAAGAGATGTGTTAGCTCTTCAAAGCATTAATCTGCTAGCTTTTGCACATTATATAATACACTCGCGCCATGTTTGAACTTATAAATTGTCATATTCACCATTAGGGGCCTATGTATGACTTGCCATAGAAGGGAGTTTACCCTGGTTTTCATTTCTCGAACTTGCATATTCCACTTAAATGCAAATTAATGGGTGAGAATAGTTTTACCCTTGTTTTGGTAATTCCATCGCGGTGACTACCTTCCCGCAGAATCACCAAGCCCCTGCGAACGGATTCCGTTCCCCAGACCCCGTTTTGGGTGCCTGACACTGTCAGGATGTGCGATCTCAACCGTCGGTCTGCTGGGGTCATCCTGGCCATCCAATAGATTCTTCCAGGAGGAATCACCCCTGGGGAATACTTCCCGAAGGAATCACCTCTCCGAAATATCCCACCGGACGGAATCACCATCCGAAATATCCCACCCGATGGAATCACCATCGGTCCAAAAAATCCCTTCCAGTGGAATCACAAATGTATTATTCCACTGGACGGAATCACCATCCGAAATATTCTATACGGTGGAATATCCTAAAAAAATTTAAAATTCTAATTCCCTATAATGAGTCCCCTCTTCTTCTTGGAGGTATGGCGGCCTCCGTGTTCTTTCGGAGCTATGGTTCTGCGGCTTCCCTGTCCCATGTCCTTCCAGAGATATGATGGATTGGCCATTAGGTGTAGCAATCTGGGTGGATCGGCCATAAAGTGTAGCATGTCTTAACCAAAATCTTCAGATACGAAACAATCTAAATCTTTTACTTCTTGTTATATTTGCATCCATTTTAGTGGAGAATGAAGAGAAGAATCTTCATTGCTCAGAAGCGCTAATTCAAAATAGCAGACAACATGAAATTGATTTTTTCATCATCGCTGCTATGATGCAAATTGTACCGATTGGTTTGATTTGTGTATAACTTTTACTAGATGATAATATCTTCCAAACTATCTATTGTTTGGAATTGATGACGGGCATACTCTGAATTAAGGCTTTGCCTGCCTCAGGCTGAAAAAAAATGGAGCTGTTGAATCCATGATCCTGTGTATCATGCTCTAGATACTTGCTTCTAGCTTCACAATGCTTTAAGAAACGTATTGAAGGACTGAGTCACAGATATATTAAAAGAATACTAGTGTTACAAAAAGAGTGACGAGGAAAAAGAACAGCCCCGACGGGACAGAGACACCGCCACACTCCATAACCGGCTCACTCCACAGAAACAAATGTAATAGCCACAAACTGGACTGTACTGTACACCACTAGCTAGGCACAAACTGACCATTATTATCCACAATGCCCAAGAAATCTCGTCAAATGTAGAACTTTCTCTCTGCCAATCCAGAAAACATGGAAAACTCTGAAATAGCTTAAGCCTGAGCCGGGGAACAAGAAAGGCCGAAGCCTGCTGAACCCCCTGGAATATCCACAGCATATGCAGCTTCCAAATCAGCCACACCAACCACGCCACACATAAATGCAAAGCTTGCTCCTTCAGGGAGGACCAAGAAAGCAGGATACAAATGAAGGAGCAGCTGCTGACTAGTCATCCTGACCTGAAACAAGGCCCTGACCCAATCCCAGCCAGCTTGCAGGTGGGAGCACAGGACTAAGCAATGCTCCACAGACTCACGGTAAAGGCCACAACAAGGACAAAGAGGACTGACCCCCTGGCTTAAATCTGCTCACAAGGACATTCACCCGAAGACAGCGATGCACCACCTGCCACAAAAGAATCCTGACCTTAGGTGGAGGAAGGGAATTCCACGTCCAGGTCCAGATGGAACGCCAACAAGAACCCTGAAGCTGCACGGACCACTTATCCGAAGGAGGCAAAGTGTCATGAATAGCCAACACCCGATAGCAGGATTGCACAAAGCATGAGGCAACAACATCAGGGTGGAGCTTCCAAACCTGCACCACGACATCATCATCCTGGAGTAAAAGAGGTACATACTGCGGAATACTACCCGCCACCTGCTCCCAAATGGTCTGATCACTGCCCCTGAGCCGAAAACGGGCCCGAAAAAAGTCCCAGGAGGCTAGCTGCCCATGCCAGTATTAATCCTCCAAAGTGCATACTGCAGCCCAAGTCCAACGGGCGTGTGTCCGGGCGTGCATGGTAGCAGCCAAAGGCAAATGCGCAGGTGGCAAAGGAACCCACAAGAAGGGCGAGGTGCAATGATACACTGAGGCATAGTCTAGCTGGAAAAGCACTCGCACATGATCCCAAGTATGCAACACACCCACAAGAAAAGGGGATGCATGCGGAAAAGGCTTGAGATCATACAACAAAGCCCAAGGCAGCTTTACAGAAACAGACAGCTTCCCAAACGCCACACAATTGCGGAGGGACTGCATAAGCAATGCCGCACCTGGAGGGCATAGGCATGCTACACCCTACCACTTTTGGAACCTACCAAACTACCTGCACTAGGTAGTTCTGGATTGGGTACTGTTTCATTCTTCTTTCAATCAAAACTATTTCAAAAGTTCAAAATAAAAGTCCAATTCATGTTATTCCAGACAAACTTGGAAACCAGCACCTTACTGTGTAGGGCCAGATCTAGAATGGCCAAACCCCCATCCTCCAGAGGGCGGACACACTTCCACCATGCCACTTTCACTACCGCACCTTCAGTATCCCCTCCCCACACAAAGTTGCGGACAATCTTATCCAATTCCTGAATCTTACCTTCAAGAGCCAACATAGCAGAGTGTGTAAAAATATGGGTACTACAAAGCACAGCCTTAGCAACCATGACCCTGCCAGCCATGGACAACTTACTACCCTTCCACCGGTTAAGGTGCCTTTGCAACCCCTGTAAAATCTCATCCCACACTCTACCCATAGAGATGCCCCCCCCCCAATGGGAATACCCAACAGTTTAGTACTCGCATTGCCTGGGATCACCTTCCAAGGGAAGAGAGACAAACAAGGTGGAGGCAGATTCTGCAGGGCCCACAATGCCGTGCACTTCCCAATTCAAAAGAATGCCAGAGGCCAAGGAAAAAGTATCCAACAGACCTTTAACATTACGCAGGTTCCTCTCCTCTGCCACCAGAAAGAGGAAGGTATCATCCGCAAATTGATTAATAATTTGTTGACCACCATCCTTCATCTGCAGTCCATCCACCACACCCTCGTCTACTGCTGCCAAAAGCAGCTGAGCCAATGCCTCGGCCACAATAGTGAACAAGAACGGAGCCAACGGGCACCCCTGACGAACACCTCTACCCAGTGAGAAAAAGGGAGAGGGCTCACCCTGACACACCACCGTAGCCCGCACGGACCTGTGAAGCTTCATAATAGTATATGTAAAGCGGGGGCCACAACCCAAAGCCAAAAGCATACTGGACAAGAACTCACAGTGCACACTGTCATAAGCTTTAGCAAAGTCCAGCTTAAGGTAAGCAATCTCTTGGCCTATTCTCCTAGCCCAGTAAAGACCCTCATAGGCTGCAGCGACATTAATCAAAATATTCCTACCAGGGATAAACCCAGACTGAACCTTGCCAATGGCCGAAGTCAACATCGGCTTGAGCTTCTCTGCCAAGGCTTTCGCAATGATCTTATACACGGAGGACAACAGAGAAATCGGCCTCCAATCATTAATGGTGCAGGGCTGCTTGACTTTAGGGATCAAGGAGATGCAGGCGGTATTCAGAATTCTATCCATCTGAGAGGAACGCAACAACTCAAGATAAACCTGATACACCGACTCTCCAGCCCACTCCCAGTAAGTCTGGAAGAACTCCACAGGGATACCATCCAGCCCAGGGCACTTATCCTTAGCAATGCACATGCATGCAGCCGCAGATCCTCTCTTGAGAGGTCCTGTTCCAAACTCTCACGCTGATGCGGCAAGATAGATGTCTTAACAACTCCCAGAACAAGCTCCTGCATTTCCTGCTCATGGGGAAGGGCGTGCTGAGCAAAAAATCCCGAGAAATGATCATCCACACCTGCAAATCCGCAGGCTCCACCAAGGTCCTGCCATCTGGCAAAGCAAGGGATGCCATAGATGCCATATATCGCCGCTGTCGTGCCGCCCTAAAGAACACCGACGAACTAGTGTCCCCCTCCTTCAACCAGGTGAGGCCCGCCTTCACCCGCGCCTCCCTGACTTTAACCTGCTCTAGGGAGATAATACGCTGCAACACAATATTCTCACGAATGCCATCTGAGGGCTGAGCCCGAATCTGCTCCAACACCTAATAAAGAAGGTGAAGTTCTTGCCGCTCTTGTTGAACGCACTGCCTACCAAACTCTTTAGCAAAATGCTTCACCCTAGCCAAAGGTGTCACCATGCTTGACATACCTCCCACAGAAGAGAAGGTATCAAGCCACAACTCCTTGCACCGAACCGAGAAGTCCTCATCTGCCAGAAGTCGGGTGTTCAAACAAAACACCGTCCTAGAGGGCCTAGAAGTAATAACACCCTGGCTGGATAGCACCTGAGGATAGTGATCAGAGATGGAGGTGGACAAAATATTTCTCCTACGCAAAGAGGGCACTGCATCAAGGGCACAGGGGGAGGCATAGCTCCTATCATGCCTAGCATACGCCCAGCCAGCCCCAACCTGCATGTTACAATAAGTGTAAGATAAGTCTCCAGGTGCCAGGTCTCCCGGTTGGTGAGTTGGGCGGACAAGGTGGATCACATTGGCCCTGTGGATAGGGAGGCTTCTGCATGCGCTTCTCCCCCCGGATGAACAGGTCCATTCTGAGCTAGAATGTGAGGGGGGTGCGGTCCTCTAACAGTAAGAGGGCTCAGGTTTCTTTGGCACTTCGTCAGTTCCATTCTGACATTGTCTGTCTTCAGGAGCATAAGTGTCATAGGGGGGATATGGCGCACTTGATGGACATGGTTGGTAGGCAATTTGCATCTATTGCCTCTTCTTCTGAGAGGACTAGCGGAGGTACTCTCATTGCTTGGAAGATGGGTGTGCCGGTCACTTATTCTGCAGCGGATAAGTTTGGTCGTTGGGCAATCATTAAGTGGTTAGAGGGAGGTCAGGAGTGGGGGATTGTCAATGTGTATGCCCCAAACCAGCCTTCTCGGCGGGGTGCTCTGTGGGCTACCATCAGGAATAAGTTACGGGCCCTTGGAGGTTTGCAGGTAGCCTGGTTGTTGTTAGGGGATTTCAATATGGTCGAGCGTGTGGAGGATCGCTCTGGTTCTGGCACCTAGGTTGTGCAGGGTTTTGAGAAGGACCAGAGGTCTAGTCTGCTGCAGGGTTTGGCCATGGTGGAGGTACCTGGAGACTTATCTTACACTTATTGTAAAAGATTCGTCTACATTTTGAGCATATTGATCCACATTTTTCTGTTTAATCTTCTTTTTCTTCTTCAGAACCACATGTTTTCTAACAATCTAGCTATCTATGCTAGCAATAGTACTCTAGGTGCTTATTTCTCCCAAGAACAAGTCTGAGAGGCCATGCTCACAGTCGGAATAACGGTAGAGCTCCTTCTGGAGAAGCGAAGCTTGTAATCTTCTCTCATATCATTAGCAGAGTCTAAAAATTGGCAAGGATCACAACCCATAGAAAGCCAGTATCGCTTGGGATGTATGGCAGCAATTTTATAGTCGATTTCATCCTCCTGGTGCTTGATTTTACCTTCTTTTGATTTTACCTTCTTTGGGCGAAAAATCGGATTCTTCGAAACTACACAAAGAACCCATATCTTGAATCGCTGGTGAGGAAGGAAATGCAATATCTCTGGCCTTGTGATTCACTGGTTGCCGGATGGAAAGAATATGGTGCAGAACAGACATTCTCGAAGAAGAAGAACAGGGACCTGTACATAAAAATTTCAAATTTTTACGCGGATATTCCATTGGGCAGAATATTGCGGACGACGAATATTGACGACGATATTGCGGACAGTGTCAGGCACACGAAAGGGGTCTGGAGAACGGAATCCGTTCGCAGGGGCTTGGTGATTCCGCGGGAAGATAGTCATTGCGATGGAATCACCAAAACAAGGGTAAAACTATTCTCACCCCAAATTGATAGTACCAAATGCTAGCTGTACAAATGAGTGTTGTTTCGAGCAACTAGAGGGTGAATAGATTCTCGAGTAGTACAAGGAATCCTACTTTTTTGTAGAATTTTGTGGTTGTGGAGATAGCACCCCAAATTATGTTTTGAGTATGGTTTTGGCAATGGTGGAGCGAGATTTAGGGGAGGTTGGTTTTTTTTTTTTTTTTTTTTTTTTTGGTTTGCATGGTGCACGAATAGCAGCTCTCGGCTGCTGCAACGAGATAGCATCCGGTAGGTCTGCCTTTTCTTAGATCTGTATGTTGTCTTCACCATAGGCAGATGCGGCCGGCTGCTTTCGGAGGAGGGGAGTTGTGCTGGGCTTTCAGCGATTTCTTTTGATGTTTCTACATTGTTGTTTATGGTTCCCCAATTTGGATCAGTGGGTTCAAATCCCACGATGAAACAGATCTACCCTCTCTTCTTTTCAGGGTTAGCTTCTTGTCGGGAGGCCTTGTCTGAAGCTCATTCTTCGGCTCTTCCTGCTCTGTTTCAAAAGCTTTTTTGCGGGCGTTCCTTATCCCTTCCTAATCTCTTTCTTAGGCCCTTCCCCATACGTTCTTGATCTCTTTCGTAGGCACTTCCCTGATCTATTTCTCAAGCTTTCTGAAGCTTCAGGAAGGGATTCCGATTGTTGAAAGCTCTCATGGCTATGTCAGGCTTCGGGAAAATCCAATGGCGATGGCAGGTTTCGTGAAAATTCAATGGTTCCTCCACATTCGTGTGTATTCTAGGAACTGTAGGGAGCGTTTTGAAGTAGGGGGGGTCTGAGGTGTAAATCCCCAGGCCCTTGATCCGGCACAATGCCGGGAATATTCGGGGATCCAATGATCCAAAAAAAAAAATTAAGTGATACACCCATTAAGTGATACACATTCCAAGTTGATGCTAGGATAGAGTGTCTTTGTAGAGCAAGCTTTACGTACTACGTTATCTACGCCGGCTGGCTCATTACGCCCCGTAGGGCCTTGAGGCGACGCCGCCAGCCTCGGCGGTTTGAGGCGGCGCCGCCAGCCGAGGCGGTGCATGAGCGGCGGCGCTGCCGAGAGGGTCTACGAGGGCATAATGAGCCCGCCGGCATAGATAACGGGACGTAATAACGCTAGGTCGAAATTACGAAAATGGTTGTGGCTATGCTTCCGGTCTGCATCATGGCTATGGCAGATCTTTCGGTCTGGAAAGAAGTTTTTGGCCATAGAAAGCCGTTTAATAGTGAAGCTTGAACAATTGCTTGATTCGTGCATGAATCAAGATACTGAAATGCAAGAAAAATACAAACATGGAATCCTTCAGCATTCCATATCTGGAGAAAAAAAATGCAAGCTCTTGAACCCGGCATAGCTATGCCATAAAAAGGCTAAAAACTTTGATCTAAACTTGGATTCAGAGTAGAAATATCTGGAAATAACTTTTCCAGTTTTCCTTCTTCAAAAAAGCTTCGCTGTTCTGATGACAAAATCGCATTCTCAAGAAAAGCTGTTCCGATGACAAAACGACATTCCTCAAAAAGCTTCGTTGTTTCTCAAGAACAGCTTCTGTATAGAAAAGCTTCTCAAGAAAATCGCATTCTCGAAGAAAGCTTCTCAAGAAAAGCTGTTCCGATGACAAAACGACATTCCTCAAAAAGCTTTGCTGTTTCTTCAAAAAGCTTCGCTGTTCCGATGACAAAACCGCATTCTCAAGAAAAGCTTCTCAAGAAAACCGCATTCTCAAGAAAAGCTTCTCAAGAAAAGCTGTTCCGTATTCCTCAAAAAGCTTCGTTGTTCCACTGCCTAGCATCACATTCTCAAGAAGAATCGTGAAAACACCACCTCTTGTAGCGGGGCAAGGGATTGCAGGCTTTTGTAATGCCGAAAAAAACGTCAAGGCAAAATTATAGGCTCTTTCAAGTTCACTTTACAAAGCAAAAAGTTCTGTTGAAAAATTGCTGGCGGAGCCGCCGGCGGAGGGGGCATGTCGCCGCCAAAAAAGTCGTTGGATTTTTTTTTTTTTTGCCGGAAATTTTTTTTTTACGCCAAAATTTTGCCTTGAACGTTTTTTTCGTCGAAAAATTTTCGCTGGTCGGTTTTTTCGCCCGAAAAATTTCTGGCGGCGGTGGCTCGCTGGCGGCGCCGCTCGCGG
>JAANSK020281902.1:0-10970 GCA_011763485.2 Isoetes engelmannii | reverse complement strand
CCACCAGGGTCTCTCTTCTAGGACAGGGAATTTGATGGCCTGCTGTTAGGGTTTTTCCTCCCACGTGGGGGTTTTTTTCA
Organism: Isoetes engelmannii; assembly: GCA_011763485.2. Taxonomy (NCBI): domain Eukaryota; kingdom Viridiplantae; phylum Streptophyta; class Lycopodiopsida; order Isoetales; family Isoetaceae; genus Isoetes; species Isoetes engelmannii. The sequence goes on along the minus strand of JAANSK020281902.1, from coordinate 10,890 downwards.
TCCCGGCAGTAGGGGTGCATTGTACAGTTGCATTGTCTGCTTTTTGTTGTTGGATTTGGGGTTTTTGTGTGATCTGTAAAAGGCATGTACCGTCTCATAGGCCTTTGGCCTCCGTGGCGTTAAAATATACTTACTTCCTTCCTTCCTTCTATCTACTGCAACTCCTCCCTCATTTCCCTTTGTGTTGTTGTTAGTGGATGTTGTGTCATTACTCCATCAAAGACTTTAGAGTTTGCTTCTATGTATTAGATAATTTTCACGGGGAGGAAATTCCGCTGGGAAATTTCTCGGTGGCGCCGCCAGCCTCGACGGTGCACGAGACTGGAGGCGCCGCCGAAATTTTTTGGCGAAATTTTCGACCCATGAAAATTAACAAACGTAACAATCACTAGCCGGGATTACGTGCGTGAAAAAGTTTTCCGGCGCTGATATAGCAGGGGACTAAAAGAAAATTGTGACGTGGAATACTTTCTTTCTTCGCCGGAGATTTTTCTTTTGTTTCCAAGGTTTGCCTATGGCGATCTCCGGCGCCAGCGGCTCACGATCTGTAAGTTTTAGACGAGTCGTCGGATGCTAAGGTATGCATTAGTACCGTTTTTATTTTTATTTTTCTTAGTTTTGATATGTTCTAACCCTGTTTTCCTTTTTGTGCAGGGTTTTTTTTGTTTTGGGTAGCGGATTTCTTGTTGCATTCTTCATTTGGAGTCATCCTTGCGAAGGTTTTTTACAGATTTGTTCCCTAGCAGCATTTCTTTGTTGGAATCCTTGTCTGGACGCATCTTTCAGAGGATTTTCTCGGATTTTCTCGGCTGGAGTGTGCCTAAGAACATTTGTTTGCTGAAATTTGTTGTCTGGAGGTATCTTCCGCAGAATTTTGGTCGGATTTCTAGTCTGGAATGTTTCTAACAGGATTTAGTTGTCGGATTGGTTGTCTGGGGGCATCTTGCGAAGGATTTTTTTGCTGGATTCATCGTGTAGGATGTTGCAGTTAAGTAATGCATGAGTTTTTTTTATCTTTTCCTTCTTTAGTACCGTATTTTACCTAACCTGAGTTTCTTGCATGCAGGGGCTTTGAATCGGGTTGGAGTGTACTTTTGGGTCTGGACTACAGTATAGGCACATAAATAATCTGTGGTAGAAATAATCTATGGTAAGTTTTTTGTTAGGATTTTTGTTAAGTTTTTGAAAAAAAATTGAGATATTTATGATGATTTTTTTTGTCTTGCAGGCTGTTACAGTTCCTGCATGCAGGTGTAGCAGAAGTATAATTCAATATGCTTTTTAGCTTGTGTGGTGAAGAATTAGATGGGAATGAGGAATTTGTTGTAGAGGCACCTAGTAGTCCCATGGATATTGAATAACGTCAAGAAATTCTTGATGAACTTGCTGAGGGAGAAGACGTTGAGGATTAGGAAGCTCCAAAGAATGATTGGATCCCTATGGATGAGGATCTTCTTGCAGATGCCTTATCAGGTGGCCGGAAGCGGTCAAAAAGTGCGAACAAGTGGGCAACAGGTAGATTTGACGAGTGGAGAAAGTGTTTTAAGTTTGATGTTGGTACACATATCGAAGACATTCTGTTGAAGAGGCTGAACCAACTGTTAACACGTTTCATGCTACAGGTAATTCTAATTACGTTAATTTAGTTAATTGTTTAATTTAGGTTACAGATTTTTAGGAAGAATCTAATATACTTGTTGCTTTTGCAGGCCAAGAAAAAGAATGGAAAGATGTATCCACCTGCATTGTAAGTGTCAAAATTTTTGCATTTTAATTTCTACTTTTTAAATTTATATATTTTAATTCCTGTATTGTATTCTTTTGTAGGTTGAGCTGTTTATATCGAGGTATAGGTAGGATAGTGAGAAGGGAGAAGGAAAGAGTTCAGGCAGAAACTGAGATTCATGAAATTCCATTCAATATTCTACATGATCCAATTTTCTGTCAGAACCGTAGGGCTTTTATCTGTGCTTGTAAGGAAGACAAGGCATGATAACGACAACCGATAACACATTCGACAGGTTGTAAAAAGCACTTAGCATATTATATACTAACGAGGTTTGGTATCAGGGGTGCAAAAGAGTTGAAGGTTGTGTAACATGTTGAAATCAAGTTAGGCGTTGCCGATCATGAGACCTAGAGAAAATGTATGTTTCATAATTCTGTTTGTCAATTTTATTTATGTAGATTAGATACTTCTGTTTATAAAATTTTCTATTTGTATGCATTATACAAGTATGTTATGCTCTTACGCCAATTGTCTTGAAGAATCTGTCGCAGTGGTTGTGAGTGATGGGCAGCGTTCTTGGGCCTGAAAGGCAAATCTGTAATAAGATCGGTCGTGTATCATCAGTCTCTCGGCTTTCAGATGTGAATGTGCCAGTACAAGTTGGTATGAGCATTACTGGGCGTAAAAATCCAGATTCATATCAGAAGTAAGTTCTGTAAAATTTTTAATTGTTTTCTTTAATTGTTTAATTGATTTCCATCTTAGATACGATCGAACAAGTGATTTGAAGATTGATGCATGCATGAATTTGATCGCGGATCCAGTTAATGAAGATGGCAACATACAGAATTTTATTAATGTACTTTCTGGTAATTTTAATTTATAATTCTATATTTTGAGATTATGTTTTCTATATTTGGGTTTAACTGCAGATGGTCTTTGTAAGAGCGGGCTTACTGGTGGTTGTCGGGTTTCGTTTATTGAGTTGGAAAAGAATCTGCCTCTAAAGAACTCATCCTCGACATTATTGCGTAAGTGAAAATTGTCCTATACAGCAAGAAAATATTCTGACTTCTTCAGACAGCCAGACAGTTAATCAAGTTGTTGTTAGTGCTAATGCTGGTTAGTTTGCTAATGATAATGCTTGTCAGTCCGACGGAAAGGGGCAGATTGCAATCTAGACGCCATACCTTTCTGCTTAGGTGATTAAGTGCAGTCGGGACAGTAGAGGGCCCATTGCTTATTGGAGACATCTTGCGCCCCTGGTCTGATCTCATGGCTGAAGAAAGATGTCATTTTTCTGTCTTGGTCACTTTCCAGTTTCTTCAAGTTGAAGATCCTAAATTCTTCATTTTTCATGCAGTCCAGCCTATGGCATGTCATGCATGATTTCTTCGTGGCACATTCACAGGACAAATTTGATGTTAAGGATCCTGTCACTTTATGTGATTCACAGGATGTAGTCCTGTTACTTTCCAAAACTAACAAATTCTTTACTGATGATTCACATGAAGCAGCTCTCTAAAAGTATATTCCAGAGTTGGCAAACTATCTCAAGTTATGGGTTCTTGAAGCTGTTCAACAAGTCAGCATATACCTCAATGAGCTGAATGGTGTTGGCTTTGCCCAACTGAATCTTTAGCATGCACACTAAATAGTCTCAGTTCATATCTGGACACGTGCAAAGAATCTTTGGCCACCGAGATATGGTGCTCAAAATTTTGACCAGTATGCTCATTTATTGAGCCTTTGTAAAAAAAACGCAGCTGCCATTTTACAAATCCCATGACGAATACGGCATTAAAATTAGCAAGTCCCAGACCAAAAAATGTATGGACGCCATCTAGGGTCTGTAAAAAAACAGACTAGGGCAAGTTGCACAAACAAGATCATAAGGACAGCAGAAAATGAATCTGTTAAAAACAAGCTTACAAGAGCACACAATACTCAACAAGATGCCATATTTAAGCAAAATAGAGCAAGATAGAAGAAAAAATCAAATTCAATTAAAACCGAGCAACAAATTCAAGACCTAAGAGAAATCTAGAGCCTTATATTTAAGCAAAACAAAGCAAGACCGAAGCAAGGTGCCATATCAAATCAAAACAGAGCAACCAATTCAATTCGTAAGCGAAATCCAGAGCCATGCAAGGAATAAATGCTTTTGCATAAGGAATAAACCTAGACTGGCATTCATGGATAAGACACCAAATGGAAATGCACCAAAGAGGAGGCTCTACAATGGGACAATCGACCAAAGGAGAGAGGCTATTAAACAGTTGATAAGGACTATGACAAGATGGATATATATACTATAGAGAACCTTCTAACTAGCCTCAAGAAATGGATTTATCTGCTTATCTTGAAACGCGGATAAATCATACGAGTTAATTAACAAGTGTTAGCAAAAGATACAACATTCAACCAAGAATACTACAGAAGACAAATGACACAAGCAATAAAAGGGATGGATGTTACGGCAGTCTTCTAGAGCATTGATCTTTCAAATCAGAGCCCTTCCAAGGCAAATCAACCACTCCAAGAAATGTCCTTGCACAATCTAGTAGCTTCCATGTCTAGTAGCTTCTCCTAATTATGTCTGTCTTGATCAATCTGCTATTGCCATGCAATTCAACTTAGTCTACTTAAATCCAAGCTTAAGCTTCTTTGTATAAGCAATTTCTACCTTCTTCTGAATGGCCATAGCTTCTCAATCATACATTAGCCATGAACCTCTTATAGCATACTGGAAATGTAATCATGGCGGCCATGTATCTCATATTGAAGCAAAGGCAAACCTCCACCTAATAATTGATTCTTGTATGGATCTCTGGGTCCCTTCCAATTGCTTGTGCCTCAAGAAATCAACTTTCAGCTCTAAGAATAGATCTATAATGCAATCAATTCTGGCGCAGCATCACTATTTCTATTATAGCTCTCACATACGGATGAATTACGGTCTGATCAAATCCAAACTGGTAATCTTATTCAAAACCATTTCTAGCAAAGTAAGATTTGCCCGAAAAAGATATTTGGTCGCTAAGATACGATGATCCAAAGTTCGATTTGCAAAACCACACATAAATTGCTTCTTTTTCCTCCTTCAAGAACCCCTCACAAAAACCTCTGCCCTTTAATTTGATGGTGAACTTTCTATAAATTTAACGCGTACCATGAATGTATTATTGGCATGTTATCCCAAAATACATAATGCATAATATGGCCAAGCTACCAGAACCATCACAGTAGTCGATGGTATGTGCGGCCCATGACCGTAACCAAAGAAGGGGATTATAAATTCACAAAGCTCCAATCGACTCCGAGCACGTTGAAGCAGAATAAGTTGTTCACATGCCTAGATACAGGATCAAAACCCACTATGTTGTACAAATTGTTCAGTGCCAGGCATAGGGGTTAGTAAAGGCAATTGCCATTCCCCCTTGTTGCAACAAATCTTTCGTTGGCAACGAGATTTTGAATGATGATCGATTTTTTCAACGTCAAGACATGCACAATCATAAACCATACCATTCTATACATGTTTCACCAAAATGACTAAGATTGCTTTCTTTAGTCGCTACACAAACCCAGGACGATCTTGGGAGTGGAATGCATGATGAGGTACAGGACCCTGTGGAACAATCTAGAGAATTGAACTTCCGGATTGTAGGCCTGCCTGAGACAAAGGCGTGTATGGGCATGGAAGAACCTACAAGCTTTTTACAGAGACTATGAGAGTACAGTCCCCAGGGATCATTGTTAAGCGGGTAGGAGCACACCGTTTAGACCGTCCTCGACACATTTTGGTTCAGTTTCACACACCCCAGGATAGACTCTCTGTGCTGCAGTATGGTTATCAACTTAAGGGTACTTGTTTCTCGGTCCAGGAAGATCTATCCCCTTTGCAGTTGTCTCGACGGCATCACGAATTGTGCAGGGTATGGGAAGCACGAGCACAGAGAAAGTGGGCTGTATATAGAGGCGGTCAGGCTATAATCCACGAGCATTGGCCTGACAATCCCTGGTCGGTCACTGCATAGTCTAGTATTTGTTCATATATTTTTATGTCACGTTACATGCTTGTACATATTTGTGCACGGGACTTGGCCCCAGACTCTGTTTTGTGTTGTTGTGTATTGTGAAGGGACTAGGTCTCCCTCCTTTGTACGGGTCCCATAGCCCAGTGGGCTTTCGTGGACGATAAACTATCTTGTCTTATCTTATCTTATCTTATCTTATCTTATCTTATCTTATCTTATCTTTGCTCCCAATCCAAAGCGCCCTTTGTCCATTCGTATATAGGTCCAATCATTGAAGTCGATGCTTTTCCCTCAGGGCACCACAGCCTGCCGATGCTATGCACCGCATTGGGGGGAGTAGCGCATTGCCATCTACAGCCTTTTCCTCAGCAGAGTTCCTCACATTACTAGCGCCGAGTTCCATTTGTTGCCGAGTTCATGTGGTGCATTCAAGCTTGCCAATTGTGCATAAGATCTTTTCTACAAATTCCTCGGCAAAGACTTTGGTTTATAAGTATGAGAAAGGCGTCTATTGATGATTGTGAGATGAATCAGTCTGGTCAATATTGCAATTGCAATTGATCTATTTCAGCATTTATTGTTGGGGTATTTACGTAATTAGACCTCGCACTCCTATCATCTATTTTCCTAGACAATTATTGTCTATGTGAATAGTTATATCAATTGGCTTGCAATTACATGCTCGTCTCACAAATGCATGACATACTTAAACACTACTATAGAGATGTCAAATGTAATAATGCTTGGCAAATTAGAAATATATATATATATATAGCCATAAGAGAGGAATTAGATCCATCACAAAGCGAACACCCAATATTCATAAATGGCTTTGTGCACTAGCACCTTTTTTTTCTCAATTTCTTGATATGATTTTTACCTATTGGCTATCCGAACACATCTGATCCTAGAATCAAGTGATTTGAACTATAAATTCTGGACCACCCTCCCTTAAACCTTTGGCTCTAGAAGAAACCCTGTTCAAAACCTTTTTGCAAAGACCATTAATGACCATAAGAACTACAATTGTAGGATAGAATCACAGCCATGCCTAGAACCCTTGATATAACCTTGGTTAAGACATTTATTAAAACTTTGTGGTAGGAAACTTTAGGAGAGAATCGAAGCCGTGCCCTAAAAAAAGCAACCCTTAATGTATTAACACATCATCAAGATAGAGAAAACTATATTCAACTGACCACACCAGTTTTGTCATATGCATTTCAGTTTATAATGTTGTTCGTAAAAGGAAAAACAGATGCACATGCCTACATCAATACAATCTTTATCTCTCCTTTATCAATGCATAACTCTTACCATTTACTAGCAAACTGAAACTCTTATAGCTGGTAAACTGAAACTCTTATAGCTGCTTATATGAATGATTTTGCCAAGAATACTATATGGCCACCTCCTTTGAGCCTAAAGGTTCATACTTTTCTTTGCATAAATTCCAGAGTTGCTTATCATGAGAACAATCCAGAACTTCATCACGTGCCCTAAGAAAATAACTTCACAAAGAAATTTTTGAAATTTTTCACATGCCTGACAAGCACTAGACAGTTGATATGTGGGATCTTTTCAATGACACATGGGATCTTTTCAATGTTCTAAACATAACGAAAGCCCTTTGTTAATGGAAATAATAACTATATTATTGACATTTTCCTTCACACAAATTGATGTACATCTACCTTTACAGTTTTGCATTTACAGTTTTGCAGTCCTCAAGAACATTCTTTGTTTGTTGCAAGGCAGCACAGTTATTTGCATGCATATACTAGCATATGCCTAAGATAAATGCATGTTCTCAGCTCGGATTATCAGCATCCGAGGCTGAATCCGGAGCAATGAAAATTAAATGTTGTTGACTTGGCTTCTATGTATGTCAGCATTGCTTTAACCTGAATCAGTATTTTATGCATCTGAATCCCACTTTCCTTGCAGGCTAGATAGTGAAGTTGGCAATAGACCACTAACAATGCAGGATAATTCATCAGGATTCAAGAAGCAAAAACTGTTCAAATATGGTATGCTTGCTGATAATAAGGCCATTTAATCCCCGAAGTTTAACAAAACATCATCATCAATCCAACAAATATGTAAATCTCCAATTAAAGGAAGTTGCTTATTAAGCAGGTGCTTGTGAAGAGTGATGCAAAGCTGACCTCCACAGGTTCATATTTCATATGACAAAAACAGTACTAGTCTGCTATTAATGACCAACACTCCACAATTACTTTTGAGGGTAAAAAAAGAAAGGAGAAAGTTTTTCCTCCTTCAAATTGCTTGCTTGATTTTTTTGCATGATGGGGCCAAATCTGCAGAAGCAAAGGGAACTATACTCTGTGCATGCGTGAAATAGCCTGCGAGAAATAGAACTGAATTCTGTTCCAGAAAATGCTTGATTTTTTTTGCATGACAGGGCCAATTCTACAGAAGCAAGGAGAATATATACTCGGTGCCTGCAAGAAATATGGGGGCTCGACTTTCTTTCAGAAAATGCTATTTCTTATGCTCTTAAGGAGAATGTACGAGGCTGAATACCACAGCGTTCATGATACATTAAGCTCAAACAAAGCTACGGAATAAAAATGAATTTGAAAAAAATCTTTGCCACTAGAAAAAAGAAAGAATCACAAGATCTCAGAATACCAACCTATCTCAAAATGTGTCTGTGATATACTGAAATGGTCACCCCTGCTAAGAGCAATTCTATTTATATATGCAGGGCAGCTGCTACGGCCATTTTCACCCTGCCAAAGTTTTGCAAAGACCTTCCAGCTGCGCCCTATGCCCGCGACCAAAATTCCTTCTCCAAAATCTTGGTAAACCACAAAGTTAGTGCCAAAGATAAAATGACGATAAAGGGGTTGTAAATGACAAAGTTAGTAGTGCCAAATGAGGTATAAGGGTAAGAATAAAATAGAATAACATTTTTATCGTCCATGGAGGCCAATTGGAGCCGGTTCACATGCAGTGAGGGCGCCATCATCCTCGTGTAAAAAGGCTCACCCTTTTACACGGACCATCACCCGCCATTGCCAATTAACACATGGCAAAACAGGCCCCTCTTCGGCGATGGTTACATGTGAACCCACTCTAAGGCAATAGATAAAGGGGTTGTAAATGATAAAGTTAATGCCAACTATGGCTATGTCAGTGGACAAAAATCGTATTGAGTTTCTGTACTGTTATTCTTTGCCGGTGGGGAAGCTGGCTATGTCGATGAAGAAAAATCATTACTTGCCTGCCGCTAGTTCCTAACCTGGCCGGGTGCTTTTGCGCGTCCAAAATTCCTTCTCCTCAAATAAAGGGTTTGTAAATGATAAAGTTAGTGCCAAAAATAAAATGACATGTATAAGAGTAAGATAATCAGGAAGTGGTTCCCGGTTTGGCAACCATTGGCGTCAGCCGGGAATCACTGACTAGTTGTCGTACCCTTACAATATCATGGTTGTTGGGGAGTTATTTTGATCTGACAGCTATGGCATTTTCTTGAACCAGGCACTTGAGATTCATGATTGTGGACCTATATTTGCCTTTCATGGCTATGGCAAAATAGATTTTACCTTATGTGGCTATGGCAAATAGCTGTTCTTTAGCTACTGCAAAGGGCCATAACAAGAAGCATCACAATTTTCTGTATTTATGTAACTCGATCAATAGGTAATCATGAATTTTCTTACTCGGTTACGATTCTGAATATTGGCCCTGCCACATGGCCTCAGCAAAATACAGGACCTGAGGAAATCACGACCCAACCATGATATTCTCAATAATATGACATTAAAGTACATAGATGATGGTTGCATAATTGATGGTTGGTATGGCATCACCCGTACATAATTGATAGTCATAGTGATATTCTCTTACGTGTATACAAGCTACACCAAGATATTGAGATCTTACATTTACAAAAGTTGTACCTATACCAAGATATTGTTCTGTGTGTCCTCATAAAAGAACATTGGACCGTTTACCCTTCCAAGGTGTTAAACTTCTTCGCATTGCCATTCTCCTTTATCTTATTCTTGTGTTGATTCTCTGGCTCTAATTTGTTATCAATATTCTCTCTGTATGCTTGGCGCATGTGTGTGCATGACACTATAAGAAGGGTAGAATACCTACACTATTGCATCACCACACTCCGTCTTGTATCATCTTTCCTTTGCTATTTTGCAAAGTGAACCCTTTTTTCAGGCCAATTTAGCATCTCATCAAAGAGTTGAGAAAATGTGTTCTAACAACCAGGTTTTATGTGAGAAGGAAAAGTACCCAAATCAAAAGAATGATCAGATCAAGAGGAAGAGCCTTCAGGGCATTTTGGAATCCTATGGATGGAGTACAAAGGAAAAAATCGTAAAAATAGACTTCAAATGCAATATCAGGGACAACAGGTTTAAGAGACCCGCCCAAAGAAGTATGAAGAGCTTCATAGTTCTTGAGCTATTCCAAAATGAAAGAGAGGTGGAATTGTGGAGTCATGTTTTAGAGTCCAAGGAAGTAGCAAACACTTACAATGATGGTCTTGTTCATGATAAATCATATCAGGATTCAACGTTATGTGATTACTTAAAAACTATAGCAAGTGCACTTAGAAAGGGGGGCTGGAAAGAAGAGGAAGTCCAGGAGATGATCCCATAACAACACCAACAAATGCCTAAAATTGTATAAATTGGATACTTATGATATGCTAGCTGAATCCACAATCTATTATATAGCATCGTGTCAATTGGCCAATTTCAATATATTGTGACTTCTTACATTGAATGAAGGTCACTTGATGTCTACGATGTAAAATTTCTTCTATTTCCATTCATTGACAATAGGTGAAAGCACAGGATCTACATGTTTTGGCCTATGACTTACCCTATGTCTAGCATTTTATCCATTTTCAAACTTTTACCCTAATTTCTAGTAATGCTTAACCCTACAATATCTATGTGCATGACGTATTATCCTCACCATGGCATTAGGGGTCGTGCAACTTATTTTTCTTGGAGGTTTCTTAAATGGCTATTTCGTATAACCATCATTCAATTAAATTGGGATTATGTCTGGTCCCAAATCGCGCCGTATACGCCTATTATAGGCCATATTAAAGCATTAATGGTATTT
>JAANSK020281891.1:0-10971 GCA_011763485.2 Isoetes engelmannii | reverse complement strand
AGCTAGGGCAAGGACATGATCGCCTCCACCATGAGTGGAGAGGACCATTGATATGGTTTGGGGCCCATGGGAGACCACTCAAAAGGATCTTGGGGAGGCGGCACCTATAGGCGGCACCTATGTGATAATTAGGTGCCGCCTCCCCAAGATCCTCTCGAGTGGTCTCCCATGGGCCCTAAACCATATCAATGTTCCTCTCCACTCATGGTGGAGTCGACCATCTCCTTGTTCAAAGTCTTTGTCAGTATGCAACAAATTTTTTTTTTTTTTTTCATTTTACCAACCGACATCGCATGCGACGTCACCACATGGCATGGCCTCGTGCCACGTGTTCATGCGACGTCTCCATGTGGCATGAACACATGGCATGTCACGTGCGACGTAGCCACGCGGCATGACGCGTGGCACATCGCACGCAACGTAGGTTGATGACGTGGCCCACCCAACGCGGCTGCACGCATGCCACGTCCGCATGCAGACGTGGCCTGACCCGTGGCATGCAGACGTGGCTTCTGGCAGTTGCGTTGCGGTCCATGTCGCGTGCAACATATAGGCGACGATCGCGCGACGTCTAGACAACGTCGCACGCGACGTGAGTTTCGCGATATCTGCGACGACGTGTCCCTAACCACGTCTGGGCGGCGATCGCGCGACGCAATTAGATGTCGCGCAGACGTCGCACAGACGTCGCTAAAGACGTTGCTAAATGTCCAATCTCTTGTAGTGGGTGTTCCCAATGGAGGATAATCAAGTTTTTCTTTGTCTATGACAATTCTAACCATAGAAGATGGCCTCCAAGTTTTGATGTGTCTGTTGAAGCAACCATATAGCTGGAGGTATTCCGGGTCTGATGCAGATGCAAAGTATGGTGTATATAGTGGCCTCTATGCATTTATGGAGGATGGTGATGCAAGCATATGCCTTTACATCATTGCCACTGATTCCCCAGTCATAGGTGCAATGGAAATTATTCAGGTGGATCCACACTCTTATAGTTCCACCACAACAGGAAAACATATTCTAGTCAACTATGGTCGGCTTACTGGTGGCCCAAAATCATTTGGCGCTGGAGTAAGTAATGACATAGATCGTGGAAAGATCCTATTGTAGTTTTGCAATGTAAGAAAAGAAATTTAGACATATCTTAGCTAAAGTACGAGAAAGAGCTAGGATTAATCCTATAGTATTTTAAAAGCAGAAGCTAAATTAAAATTAACATTAGGGAAACTTGATATAGGATTAAGGTGAGGAAGACTGATATACTTGAGAATCTGAGGAAGTGTAATACCAATATGCAAGATGTATTCCAAAAAGCAATTTCACATCGAATAAAAACAACATTAGAGTGCCTGGCCAACTTAAGACATGACATAATAATAGGGGGGAGGCTATTACTCACAATTATGACACTATCTTAAATATTATAATTTTCTTCTCCAAAATTCATCTACCATGGCACAAAAAAAGAAAAAGAAGGAAAAACATGGGCCACGTCATGTTCGCAATAGCCTCACCCCCCTATTATTATGTGGGGTAATGGCCCGGAGCCATTACGCCCTGCTCGGCCTGGCTTGCCCACCGTGCCAAGATATAATACACATCTCATCATTACCGCATATTTAACACAGTTAAAAAACACACACCAGCGGAAGGCTGCCGCGACAAAGTCTTGTATAACTTATGAGTATGAAATTCCTCAAATCAAGAAATCAAATACAAGTTTTATATCTTTTTGTTTTTTATTTTCCATATACAGTCATGAAAACACTTTATTCTAGACAATAGCTATGATTTGAGATATATATGGACTTGTGGCAAGTCCATATATAATGAAACTGTACTTCCACTAGAATTCACATATATAGTTTGGATTATGCAAACACCCAAGTTTGTTGAGACTTGTCCTCTGAAGCTTGTTGAAATTTGTCTCCAGAGGCAAGTTTAACTTTGTCTTCATAGGCCATTCTCACAACTCTCCTGAGAATTGAAACATCTTTGTCCTTTAAACCAAAGAAGTTCTTCTTGATAACTTCATCAAGGATTTTTGGACTGGAATTGAGCATGGAGCGAGCGACATCCCATCGCCCAGGGTTCTGACTATTAAATGCAGCAAGAGCGACGGCAGGGGAATCAGGATCAAGGTTCAATTGGAAATGGAGGAGATCAACGAGAAAGACCATGAGGTCACCAGGGAGCAAGGTCTTGACATAAAGGGTATTATTGGTATTATCGAGACAAAACCAGAGTAAAGCTTACCAGAAATGACGTGGAGAACCTCGGCGCCATGGGGGTGGACATGTGGAGGGTTAAGGCCACCTGGCCCAAAATCGATCCGGGAAAAGGAGAGGCTATGAGTATTGAGATCGGGAAATTTTTCTGCAATGACAAGGTTGGCCTTGGTGCCCAGGTTGCTGGTGACTATGTTTGCAGTTCGAAGCTGTGTAGACACAAAATCATCGGCTGTGACGAAGGAATTTTTTTTTGCAGGGGTAGCCATTGATATGCAGTTCGCTGCTCAGATCTGCCACACAAAAAACTTGAAGTGTTTGGAGTTGGGCGTGGGCTTGTGATACCAAGGCAGCCCCCCATATACCGAGCAGAACCATGAGCGCCAGCATCTTCTCCATGTGAGTATGCTTTCCTTTGTTGTAGCTTCCTCGCCCTTCTCTACTCGATTATATAGCTTTACTGTGTAGACAGATTGCCTGTTTAACTATGTCCATCGTGTACGCCACGTTCTACTACGTGGCCTATAGTTATGAAGAGAGCCCAATTCAATGGTGGAAACTACAAAGCAAAAGAAACTTTACTTATGCTTGTGGAGGTCTATGGAGAACTTGCAATTATACTTTCCACTAGCCGTATTGTAATTGTAATTTATAATGTGGTCCAAAGCAAGACAATCACAAAACATGAGGAGAGGAATAAACAACGTGCTATTTTCGAGAAATCGTAAATTACTCAAGAAGAAGAAGCAAACTGAAGCAAAATCTAGCTATAACCATTATGAACATGTGAATATTCACATGTTCATAATGGTTGTAGTTCTCCTTCTTGACTAATTTACGACTTCTCGAAAATAACACGTTGTTTATTCCTCTCCTCATATTTTGTAATTGTCTTGCTTTGGACCACATTATACATTACAATTACAATATGGCTTGTGGAAAGTATAATTGCAAGTTCTCCATAGTTCCCTACAAGCATAAGTAAAGTTTCTCCTTGCTTTATAGTTTCCACCATTGAATTCGGCTCTCTTCATAACTACAGGCCACGTAGTAGAACGTGGCGTACACGATGGACATAGTTAAACAGGCAATCTGTCTACACAGTAAAGCTATATAATCGAGTAGAGAAGGGCGAGGAAGCTACAACAAAGGAAGGCATACTCACATGGAGAAGATGCTGGCGCTCATGGTTCTGCTCGGCATATGGGGGGCTGCCTTGGTATCAGAAGCCCACGCCCAAGCCCAAACGCTTCAAGATTTTTGTGTGGCAGATCTAAGCAGCGAACTGCAGATCAACGGCTACCCCTGCAAGAAAAATTCCTTCGTCACAACCGATGATTTTGTGTCTACATAGCTTCGAACTGCAAACGTAGTCACTAGCAACCTGGGCACCAAGGCCAACCTTGTCACTGCAGAAAAATTTCCTGGTCTCAATACTCATAGCCTCTCCTTTGCCCGGATCGATTTTGGGCCAGGTGGCCTTAACCCTCCACATGTACACCCCCGTGGCGCCGAGGTTTTCCACGTCATTTCTGGTAAGCTTTACTCTGGTTTTGTCTCCACTAATAATACCCTTTATGTCAAGACCTTGCTCCCCGGTGACCTCATGGTCTTTCCCGTTGGTCTCCTCCATTTCCAATTGAATCTTGATCCTGGTTCCCCTGCCGTCGCTCTTGCTGCATTTAATAGTCAGAACCCCGGTCGATGGGATGCCGCTCGCTCCATGCTCAATTCCAGTCCAAATATCCTTGATGAAGTTATCAAGAATAACTTCTTTGGTTTAAAGGACAAAGATGTTTCAATTCTCAGGAAAGTTGTGAGAATGGCCTATGAAGACAAAGTTAAGCTTGCCTCTGGGGACAAATTTCAACAAGCCTCAGAGGACAAGTCTCAACAAGCTTGGGTGTCTGCGTAATCCAAATTATATATGCTAATTCTAGTGGAAGCACAATTTCATTATATATGCACTTGCCACAAGTCCATATATATCTCAAATCATAGCTATTATCTAGAATAAAGGGTTTTCATGACTATATATGAAAGATAAAAAAACAAAAAGATATGAAATTTGTATTTGATTTCTTGATTTGAGGAATTTTATACTCATAAGTTATACAAGACTTTTTCGCGGCAGCCTTCTGCTGGTGTGTGTTTTTTAACTGTGTTAAATACGTGTTAATGATGAGATATGCAGGTGTATTATATCTTGGCACGATGGGCAAGCCAGGCCGAGTAGGGCATAATGGCCTCCCGAGGGCCATTACCCCACATAATAATAGGGGGAGGCTATTACGAACATGACGTGGCCCATGTTTTTCTTCATTTTCTTTTGTGCCATGGTAGATGAATTTTTAGAGAAGAAAATTATAATATTTAAGATAGTGTCATAATTGTGAGTAATAGCGTCCCCCCTATTATTATTTCTCCATTATGCAGTTGACCCATAACATTTATAACATTTAATTTTACAATATATGTATCATGTTATGGCTTATAGTATATCTATTGAGCATATTAGTCCCACCTAGAGACCACCAATAAGGGTCAAGAGGAAGTGCTTATAATCCCCTGATGCATCACCTGAGATCATAGACTCTAAAGTCTTTTTGTATTTGTTGAAGAACTCTGCTTTTATATATTGCATGTCAATTTCAGCTCTTGTTACCAGGACCCTTATCAAGGTAGAATCATCTGTCCCTATACCTTTCATTGATTTATGCAAGACCTAATCAGCAAAATCGTTTTATTAGAAAAAAAAAAAAGTTAGGCCTAGTGTATTTAACAAGTATCAATCTGATAATTCAAGGCAAAATGGGAAACCTTTTTCGTTCACTAATGGTTTAAGATATTCCTATAATAGTCCCTATTACAAATCTGCAAAATTACTTTAAAACATGATCAATTCCAGGTTTGTTTTTGGCCCTTCTTTATGTTGTTCCGTGCAGTTCCAAACCCAAATGTCACTCTTGTTCTTTGCATATGAGTAATAGAAGCTGTCATTTTTCTCTGTATATAAGCTGTAATTGATATTACAGATAGGCTTTCATTACAGACAATGCTCATGGGCCCATGCAGATAATTTCGCATCTGGGCTGCCTCTACCTGAATTGCAATTATTTTACTGAATAAGAACTGTCTTCTCAGTATGAGGTGCTGCTCTCCGTACAGCCCCGTTCCCTAAGCCCTCTTACACAAAGCTGGACATAGTCATCAAATTGCAGCATTCCCATGTGCTGGCATCAATTATTCGAAATTTTCTGCTTTAAACAATGATAAGCTGCATGCTTGGGATGACTAACTAGTGGTAGAAACAATGATAAGCTGCATGCTTGGGATGACTAACTAGTGCTAGTGACAAAAGTAAGACATCAAAGAAAAATAAAATGCCAAATTTGTCCCACCTATGTTGCATTTAACAACTACTTTGATGGAACCCTTTTTCAACAAGATCTACTTTGCTTTCCTCAGGCCAAATTCTTGTCCCGAATTGGTGGTAAGGGAAAAACAAATCAGATTTTATCTTCTTCCATGTTCAATCTGCTTAAATCAACGAAGCAGCGGAACCTTTCTACTCAGTGGCCTCTCAATAGGGTTTGGATGAGGAAACCTTATATGAAACCATCAGCCCCGAGGAACAACAATTATCTCTAAGTTGGATCCTACCCAAGCCAATACCTATTCTCCTTATTTGACAGTATGTGGAAATTAGATGCATAAGGCCAAAAGGTTAAGAGATAAAACCTTTGCAAAATATGTTGCAGGATTGTAGGCACTCTTAGCAATGATTAAAAGAGCATCTTTGAAATCTCCAGATGTTTCCCCCTTTATTGCCTGTCAAACAAAGTTGGAATGGATGTGAGAAGGGGGGAAATTATCAATAAAGTCTTGTGGAACTTGCAAATATATCTTTGGCATGGCACATAATACTGTGCACTATTGTGGACATACGACACGGTTCCTTGACTCATTAGGACGTGTAAACTAACCATGTTCCAGAAGATGCATCCTTTCGCAATAGATTTTGAAGTAACTTAAGAAAAATAGCTTTGTTCTGTTGTTTTAACATCAGAATCCTAAATGTTTATATTGAAAAGATGGTATTACCTTCTCTATATCATGCCTGTATAATTTCAAATAAGCTTCAAATGTGACGCGTAATTGGGCAGCGCTCCTTGTACTAAAAATTCTTATAAATGTAGATTCATCAGTCCCAAGCCTGCCCTCGCCCCCCTTATAAAGCTCTTTTGCATCAGATTGAGCAAGATGCATATCCACCTCATAACCTTCTGGTCGGCAACCACTTACATAAGCAAGAAGTATCTGATTAAACATCAAGTTAGTAAGTATATGCATTTCAAGCGACATGTACATTTAGGGAAAGAAGCTTCCAGTTCAAAGAGACGAAGGCACAGAACACAAAACGATAAGAAGCCTTGATTGCATTTGAAGGATTATACTAATTTAAATATAATGAGACCTTTCTGTAATCGCCGCTAGTATCTGAGTGAATGTCTTCATCAAGAGATCTGTGAAACTTTGCATGATATGCTTGCTTAATCTGATGAAGCTGAGATGGAGTGCGTGTGCAAAAAATTTCAAGCAATGTTTTATCTTTTGTCCCCAATCCTTGCAATGCATCTCGAATAAGCACTGCATCACGCTCTGCCGGATCTGACATCCATAGTAGAACTGCTTTCTTTAATTCAAAAGTTAGCATATTAATATTATACATAAACAAATGAGGATAAGTGCTCAGTTTCTTTTAAAAGTGGCACCAGAAACTTCTAGAAATTATTACCTCAAGATTTCCTTGAAGCTCCTTTTCCAACCTATGAAGCAAGTTTTCCCCGTACATATTCTGGTACGAAAACACTAATTCTCTTCGTTGTACTGCATTCCTTCGGCCTAGTATTTCTATCAACTTTTTTGCATTACAGCCAAAACCTACAGAACCAAGTTAAAACAATTGAGTGCATTCTGGATATGGTAGAACATTTGGTTTTGGCAAATGAAATTAAAATAAAAATAATGATATAAATGCCCAGCTATTAACTGTCGTGTTTATTGATAAGAGTAAAATTTTTAAGTTCAAGACTAATCAGAAGATGTCAGAGAGCAACCTTATTTATAGGCTAATGTCTCATATTTGCTACTAGCAATACGAGTGATGGAAAGGTGTAGCAAAGCCATAATATAAATGAAATGAAACTAAATGTTTATTACATCTTTGACGACCCATAAGTAGACAACTACCAAATTAACAAAATCTTCAACTTCCAATGTCGAAGATGTATTGGGCTCTCAGTAATTATTCTCATCTATTTGTTCTGCTATATTCTTCTTGAACTCCTCTCTTCTTTTCACCAATGCATATGTGAAAGTCCCTATGGCTTTAGCCAGGTTTTGGCACATAGTTCTGCCTGCCTTTTAACGCATATTAAGAAGCCTAACAGAAGAGAAAGCAGGCTTTCTGGACTGGTGCTTTGCCTTGGAACGTTTTACAAACAATGATTTAGGTAGAAATATTGAGAGAAAATATACATTTCCGAATTTTGGCAAGTGAACAAAACAAATTAGTTCTGTAAGTTATCAGCTGAGAAAATGCATCCACGGTGGTTAAAACCCCACACAATCAAGCGATTACAAAAGATATTATTCCAAGAACCTACTATCACCGTCAGGGAACCAACCTTTCATGGCGTGGTGCAAAGCAAAGCAGTCCTGATCCACAGTGGGCATAGCTGGGGGAGGCACAATGGTAGACATATCTTCTTCTTCTTCGTCCAAAGGAGGTTAGCATAGAATTCTCCTCTGAGTTGCAAGTTTTAGAGTGCTCCGCTACACTCTAAAACAACAGAAAGACGACAGGCAACAGGTGGATCTTATCAGGCAATGCAATTTTTTATTTGCTAGGCCTACTACGTATGGAGGGCGTTGGGCTTTTGTTACATGGATTATTGGATTATTCAATGTGTATTATTTGGCCCCAGCAAATAAAATATCGATCCTCGTGTACATGTGTGAAACGTGGGACTCGTTAAGGGAGCACATGGATAATCAATCACAGTTAACTAGAACCGGAACGGGAACGGATTTTGGGAACAATAATATCCAATGTCTAAATTTTTAAATTTAGAAAATGGTTTCTGCCTTCTCGTTTGAAAACGGTTTTCGCGTTCCCATTGCATAAGGCTCATTTTGGAACTCTTAGAGTTAGAAAGTTAGGAGGGAATCTTCACCCCGAGAGAATTATAGCGAGGAATATCTAAGGCGGCCCCGCCAGACTCGGCGGCACACGAGCGGCACCCCGAGAGAATTATGGCAAGGAATATCTAAGGCGGCCTCGCCAGACGAGGCGACGCACGAGCGGCGGAGCCGCGAGTACGCCGTCGAGTCTGGCGGCGCCGCAAAAGAATATTTCGAGCATAATTCGCAAGGGGGCTCCGGCGAAGATCTCCTGCAGCTCGCCAGTTTTCTTTTGTCTAGTGGGAGCAGGAGGATGCTTTTGTTTTTATCTTGATTCTAGAAGTCCGGCGAGCGTTTCTGCGAATCAAGCATGTAAAGACCTCGGTCTACGGCTACCCATGACAGATTTCTCCCATTTTTTAACATATTTCAAGCTCGGCTATGGCTTCGTTGGATTTTTCGCTACCCATTTCGCCCAAAATCTCCACTCTCATCTAACTATGGTCGGATTGATGCTCTTGTTGTTCGGTACTGTCAATCGAGACATGATGTTTAGATTGCGCTCTAAGAATGGCTGGACTTTGGGTTTCTGCTCATAGCTCTGATAACATCTGTGCAACAATGCCCAGCATGGGATGCAGATAAAATATTCTGATACAACGATTTAGCGGCGGCTATGGCGAAGATCGGAGATGCTTGAAGGAAGCGAGATCAGAGAAGGAAGCAGAGAAACTGGTTCACTTAGCGGCGCCGCTGCAAAAATGTCAGAGTCAAAATAGTGGGTTTGAGAAGAGAGCAAAAAAACTAGTAATTTCACCCTAATGTGGATTACTGTTTCATAGAGACTAATTTATAAATGACAACATGTTAAGCCACTCCATAACGATGTTTGTTTTTATGAAACACTATATCCTATTATTTAAATTCGGTTTTTCCGACATTCCGTAAACTTTTTGGAATTTTCTTTTAATTGATTTCCTAAGATTTCCTATGATTTCAAAGGTTTTTTGCGGCCGGAAAAGAATTCCGATCTTCCAAAATTCGGGCAAATGTTTTAGTGCCCAATTTTGCTATCGATTTTACCCCCTTTCATTTTCATCACTCTTTCTACTCTCCTTGCATTGCAGTTGGCGAGCAGCATGTATGCCATGATTGCCCCAGAAGATAGCTTCTAAAACGGAGCATCACACCAAACGGAGTGGTAAAAAACCGGGAGAATATTTTGTTGCCATCGAAAATGACGGCTGACTTAGGCAGGGTTGATGATTGCAGGTGGTGATGGAGCTCTGCATGCTGGCCGGCTTAAGATGGCAATGCCAAGTGTGGAAGGTATAAAAAGAAGAGATCAAGGCATATGGATTTTGTTTGTTCCGGCATTTCTAATGAACAAAGCCGGTTTTCAAAATTTAAATTTTGCATCGAAAGAGTGCATGCCACGATTGCTTCTGCTCTCCTAATCTTCGATTTATTCTTTCTTTTTCTAGGATGTGTTCATCATGTCGTCTAGACATCTTTCCTTTGGTTAAGTCTCCGTCGTCAATTTTTTATTGAAGGGCAGAAACAGTTGAACCTAGCCCTATTTTGTTTCTGGAATAGATATTTGGGGTCATCAAGTTCGAGAGTGCCATCGATTGCCTTCATTTACATCAAGGTTCCCTCTGCTCTATTTTGGAGGTAGTTTTGCAGATCAATTTTACATTTTAAAGGGACTTTCTTCTATAATGGCTTCTCTTATTTGCAAATCTGAGTTTTTAATTAGTGTTAGACATTTTCGACCTGCATTTTGCAACCCTATGCGACATTGAAATAGTTGGGCAGAAGGTGAGATCTCTACCTCTTAGGCCTTTCTATTCAGCAGTAGATTGTTTTGTCCTCCACAGTATAAGAACATTGTGTAATACCTTCTGTATAGGTCTGGGCTGCCTTAATAGCACATCTCAAGATTTTATAGTTTTACGACAAGCATGTGATCATCCAATCATTGTGGTTGAAGATAAGTAAATTATGTGAATCCATGAAGAGGCTTCAGCATTCCAACAAATTTATCTTCATCATATATTGGTAAGGATTCATGTCCCATGTGGTATGTTATGTTTACGTCCTATATGTTGCTTTGAGTCGTGGTTGATTGTTGGTTAACAATGTTACCTTAGACATGATTTCACATCTTAATTTATGTATAGTCTTGCACATTGATAAGCCAACTTTATAGCTTCTGTTTTTTCTGCATACTAATATGGCCAACTATTATTATTGATAAAGGGTCTAGGTTTCCTTTAGATTTGGTCTGGTATATTCTTTGACCACCATTTAGGAGATTCTTTCAAACATTTCTTCTGCCAGAAGCTCCTATTGCCAAATTCGTCACTTATTAGATGTATACAAGGGGCTTTAAATCGATTATAGTTTCTCTCCTTTATAATTGGTTAGCATCTATTTATTAAATTCGGTTTTTCCGGCGTGCCGAAAACTTTTTGGAATTTTTCTTAATTTGATTTCCTATGATTTCAAGGGTTTTGGCTGCCGGAAAAAAATTCCGATCTTCCAAAAATCGGGC
>JAANSK020281880.1:0-10971 GCA_011763485.2 Isoetes engelmannii | reverse complement strand
TTTAGGAAGTGGAATTCAGTGTTGAAACTGTAACAAAATGGGCATGGAAACTGTTCGTTATACTTTCGGAAAATGGACTCCGCCATTTTCTTCTCCATCTGCTACCAATTCGCTGCTACCAATGTCTACAATTGTCGAACGCCCTTTGTGCCCCTGAGGACCTAATGCCCACATGTTTATATTTGTCTATCCCCAAGAATAGAAAAGAGAAGCTTTTGGATATGCGCTACAAGGAATGCCGATATGAAGGAGGAGCTTTTGATGAGACCGGCTGGCAAATTTGTCAGTAGCTTCAAATTAGTAGCCTTCTGAGGGAAGGCAACAACACAGTGTTTGTAAGTATACTAATATAGCCCTTTGTCAAAATTGGTGAGTTCGCCATGTATTTGAAGTTACACGTTGCCAATCTTCTGTGTGTTTCCTTTAGATGCATTTAAGCTTGAGATGCCTTTCGCTATTAATTATTTAGTCGATTTCCTTGGCTGCGCTGGTCATTTAAATGAAGCAGAAGAACAAGCCATGCTAGTAAGAAAGATTGGAGTCGTTTGTCAACAGCTTATAAAACTTATAGAAGTTTTCAATCAGGGAGTAGAAGCTTTGAGTAACTGAGATAGATCCTGGTGATATAAGTATATACAGTCTTTACATCAAATATCCTTGCCAATTTACAAATGTGGGAGGATACTGGTAAAGTAAATGAGCTGAAAAGAACTGCTGAAATTAAGCATATAATTCTTCCTCCGTCAAGATGCGAATGTAAGGACATTTATATTGTGTTTGAGATTGTGTTTGAGCTTATGGCATCTGGTTTACATCAAATGATAAAAGCAAACGGATTTTTTCATTTACCAGCTTTCACGTCGACATTCATACAGGAACAATCAGTTTTGACAAATGCAAGTTTCCGTTCTTGTAGTTAATAATACCAGATGATGAACATGTACCATGCTTGAGATCTTGACTTTTATTATATTGTGCGTGCAACTAATGTGTTCCATAGGATTTGGAAGCCAAGAATGTACTAGCCAATGTAGATTGTAATCTTAGAAAGAGACAAATGTAGATTTTGGGCATGTGGGTGCATATTCTGATGCTAGTAGATCTGATTGCAGAACCTTACAACCACCTTCAGTGCCAGAAGCGGCAATTTGCATGGATATATCAAAGTGATGCCTTCAATTTGGCACAGGCAGAATGTGAAATGACAGCCAATTAAGAGATCAATTTAACTATCCCAATGGCAGGAAAATGAAAAACAATGCAAAGGTACACGTCAAAGTTGGATGTTAGGTTAATTGCCCATCTTTGGTTCATTAGCACATTTTTGCCTTATTCTTTTTGGTTCTTGTGCTAATTGTCTGCAACAACATGGTCAAACAGATGGAAACTATCTATATTGCTTGGTGCTTGAGAATTCCATAATCAATGCAGAGTGTTTTACCTGATAGTATTGCCTGTTTATTAGGTCAACCTATTTATTAGGCAGTGTATTAGTTCGTGCTTACTTCATGCTTGGATTGTAATTCCATGGAACTCTTTACTTGTTGTATGTGAATGAGGTGGATATCCATGATGCACAATGGAGCTATTCAAGCAGATGCAGCCAGCAGGCATAAAGCCTGATTAAGTGACTTACCTAGCTGTTTTGATGGCATCATTAAAGTAGCGCTTGAAGCAAATAACTTTTGTGTAACTTTCGGGAAAATATCATTTCGAGATAGAGCTTGGGACTGCTATTATCATGTAAATTTAAAAAGATGAAAAGGTGCACAATGCAGTTAAAGGTTAAACTCTAGACAAGTTATCTTTGTCAGCACAGAGATGTACATATCGGCTGGCAATGAGCAATTGGACAAGAAGCCTGAGTGATCCATGCACCCAGTTGCAAGGAATGCTTTTATCAATGTGTATGGATGATATGCAGAATTCTAGGAGGCAAAATCGATAGAACGGATTTTACATCCTGGAATACCGTTGCATCTGCCCTTCAAGATGTTAAAAATGCATAAAAGTGGTAGCAGACCAACCAAAGCCACGTTTGTAAGTGTCATATGGGTGAAGAAGGGATGAATGAGGGGTTTTTAATCCTGACAGTAATATGCTTACTCCTCTTTGTTTGGGTCCCATAGGCCAATCGATCTCCGTGGATGATGAAAAAAAAATATTCTATTCTATTCTATTCTATTCTATTCTATTCTATTCTATTCTATTCTATTCTCACCGGCATTAGGGGTTCTTGTTGGATGGTTAAAGTGTTCTGCTTTATGGATTTAGATACTGCAGTTCCTCCATGTGTTCATGAGTATCCGTGGAAAGTACTTCCTCATGGTGCCACTAAACTCTTGGGCATTCTTGTAGGTATACATATTTATATTTCAGATGCATGGGATGTTATAGTTGAAGGTTTGCGTAAGCATCTTTTCTGGTGGAATACAACTTTTGTTATTTGGCACGGAGGATAGTAGTTGCTAAGCATGTTCTCAACAACCCTCATGTTTATGGTTTCTGCAGTACTTGCATCATAATGTCAAATTTCCAGGAGATTATAGCAATTGTTCGCAACTTTGTATGGGCTAGTACTGAGACAGGTGTGGTTGTGAAGGTTGATTGGTCCACATGTACCAAGTCAAGATTTGCTGGTGGGCTAGGTATGGTTGACTTTTCCTTAGAGAGTAAAATTATGATCTCTAAGTTCTTCGGTCGCTATTTGGCGGGCATGATTCATTCGTCTGGAATGAGGCTCGTTGCACGAGCACTTGGACAATGTATTTGTTTTGGAAAACAACAGTTCTTCCTTGGAGTTCCTTTTCAATGCCCATATCCAAATGCTTCCCCCTTCTTAAAGGGCCTACTTGATTCTTGAGAGGTAGTTCGAACATTGTTTCAGATTAATCCTGATGCTTGCACACAGTTAAGCGCTCCGTATTGGTGGATTCCTCTGGATAATCGTCTGCCTCTATGTGCTACTATACATCCATTGACTCAGCGACATTGGAGGTTGGCTGGCGTTCTCACATTTGATGGTTGATATAAGGCTTGTCCTGGTCACTTGTTGCCTTAAGACACTTTTCAGACTAAGTTTATGCTATCTCGATGGGACAGAGGTATTTGGCAGAGGTGGTTAATATTCTGTTAGCCACTCCCGTCCAACCAGCTGATGTGCCTATTTGGATTGGTTCCCAAATTGTTAATGCAGAACGTCTTGTGCATTCTTTGTATCAGAAGCTGGCTGACATTGACATTGTTCCCTTTGGATAGGTTGGCAGCTTCGCCTTCCCTCTCCGCAGTGGAAGCAAATGTGATCCTGGGCTTCGGACAAGTTGCTTCATTACAAAGTTTCTGTCTTGTGGTGGCAGATCCTTCATAGATGTCTACGAATTAATGTGCTAGCCCGTAAGTTTGCTTTCCATATTTCAAAACCTTGCACGTAGTGTAAGTCACAACCTAAAACTCTTGAGCATTGTTTTCTTCTATGCGACTAAATCCAGCCAGTTTGGTTGTGGTTGCTATCTCTCTATCATGTGGCCTTGATCAGGCAACAGTTGCTTCTTGCTATTTACCCCTCCACTTGGAACAGGTTGCAGCAGCAGACTTTTCATTTGGCATCAGGTTGGTTGGTGTGGTCTATCTAATAAGGGCTTATCAACTACTGCTGCTGACCAACCTCTTCATAAGGCACAAGATAGGATGGCGAAGGCATACCTATATTTCCAGCTTGCTCTAGAAAAGAAACGCTTGATTTTTCAACAGTAATTGGGTATATTATCTTCAGGGTTTCCCTTAAAAAAATCTTAAGTCAATAACTTTAGAACGTTTGGAAATTTCAATTCTAAAGGTTAGCTAATACTGGCAATTTGTTTTTTAATAAGGTTTTGACATAGTGTTGTAGGCGAATCTTTTTTTAACTAGACAAAAGAATTATAAAAAGATAAAAAGCACTTGTTTTTTTACATTTTCTATATCATTTTACTTCAAACTAGTTGTACCCTCAAAAATGAACAAATTGCATGCAAAAATAATGTGGAATAATAATTGCTTGCAGTATTTTAAAGTAATAGTTGCTTTTAAATTTAAAAGTCTAAACTGTTTTACAATAATAGCACGCGTACTAGGGCTAATACTAAGAAATTCTTTTAGTACTATGTCCAGATTGTTTTACACCGATAGCGTACATAGTAGGATTAAAATTAATATGCAAACTAGCAGTAACATAATTAGTAGGAAATGTTACATCATTTTAATTCAGAGTGCAATATGCATTTTGATTTGTAAATCACAGGCGTCATATTTCTTCAATCATAGACCTCCCTATAACTTATGTTGGGTACCAAAAGGTAGAAGCTATACCAGAAAGCCTTAACATATATATGGGAAAGAGCAAAAAAGAGACGTGTAAAAGTGATGTTCCACCTCTTTAGCAAAACTGTATTGACTGACAAAATGTCCTATGTCTTGGTGTTTAAGTCGAATTCGTGAGATATTGCATGTTACTGTAACGTGTCATGGCAGTTAACAGGTTCATTTTCATAAGGGACGACATAAATTATATAAACCTCATACTTACCAATTCTTCACGAGCAAGGATACCTAAATGAATTCATGAAGTATAAGAGGATGCATTGAGTGAAAACATACTCTGGATCAGATGCCACAATTCTGAAAGCAATTCTTGGAGGTAGCAATCCAACCAGAACAACAAATATTAGAAGGTCAGCAACATTCATTGATCACCCAACATAAAGCAATACGATCGGAACAATGCCCAGAGGTCAGCAAGAATTTAGGAGCATTTATCAGTCATCCACCATAGCTTAATGGTACAATCCTCGATTCCAAAGAGCCTTTTCATGATGCTGGCGGTGACAATGATACTTGGGATTTGGTTGATGTACAAACAACAAATAAGCTTTCAAGACGAGTAGCAATCCTGAGGTATTTTGAACAAGTCATTAGTCAACAGAGGAATCTTCAAGAAGCTTCAACATTGCAAAAGATAAATGGTTGGAAAGTCCAACAGACATTTTTCATCTACTTTTTACAAGAGTTCATCTGAAAGGTTTTGCAATTGCAAATAAGGAGAACCTTGTGTGCAGGCTAAGAAGCCATTTCTGTAGACCCCAAACACTTCATTCTTACTTGAACTCCCAGAGATGTCTTCTATCAAAGAAGGTTCCTCCACTTAGTGCAGCTGATTTTGTAACAAACACCATGGTCTGCAGTTTGTAGGCAGCTAACGCAATCTTGGCTTATCTTAAGAGGGGCTTAAGCTAAAGGTGTTTATATTTTTAGCAAAATTGAAATTGCATGGATTTTTCAATGCCGACACACACAAGCTGCCGAGTTGTGTTATGGGCTATTGCAATCTCAAGATAAAAGTAAGAGGCAACCTACACTCTCCCTTCCTAGCACAAGAGCAGAGCAGACAACTCTATCTACAAAGTTCTGGTCTTTCAACTGTATTGACAAAAGCTTGGTCGACACACTATAATTATCTCCCTCCTTGTTTTGATTTTTTTTTTCTCCTTTCCTTGTCCATCCAGTTTATGTTTGAAAACCATCCTACCCAGAGTCCTTTTAAGTTATTGTCATGGAAGTATACATGAACTTTCTATATTCAAGCTTCTGGGGCAGCGCCCACACGTTCCACAGTAAAGCATGTCATAAAGTAAAAATATTGCATTGTATCACATGCCCAACCATACGATAGAAAAATCTGTCTCTTACCTAAATCTCTTGATACAAGCCCGCAGGTCTTAGCTGATACATCTTTATCTTTCTTAAAGCATAGTTGTTTTATTGCTGCTACTATCTGCTGTACAAGGCAACCTTGTTTTGAGACCTAAAAGAAAGATAGCCATCAGTGAAAGACTAGCATATATTCACCAACAAAATCGCACATAAAAGAAAGCAAAGATCAGGTTCAGAAATCCAATCCAGATTCTTGAAGTTGGGTGAAAGCAAGCTAGGGTATACATGAATCGGGACATTACTGCAAGTACCTCTGGGTACTCAAAGATGAAGATGTAGTTCAATTTTTGGCATCTTGTTGGTGCTAAGAAGTACCTTAGGATATTGCCTACTTGTCACTCTTAAACTTAGTACAACTAGTTTTGGATAAGAATGTAATTTAGGTACTTTAATATACTTCTATGTACTTTCACAAAAGTACCTAGAAAAGTACCTAATAGATACTTTTTTTAGTATACCCTATCATGCTTTCACCCAGTTGCTATATTTACACATTGATGTTGTTAAGCTCCTTGGCCTAGACTGACTAAATTCTCATAGTTATTGAATGACTACAGCCAGATTGTTTCTCCCTTTAGCTTCCACTCATTTGGGTATCTTTATCCCATTAGTAACACCACCGCCATGCCCTCATGCTAGATAACATGCCCAGGTATTGCAGTTTGCATGTTTCTTTACATCTGTCTGCATGTCTATCCTCATCCTTTAAGAAGAAGCTACCAGTAATACTTCCCTCCTTACCATCCCGGATTATAAACATATGACAGTCTGGAGCAGAAGTCAAATGCAATATTTCTATGAAGATTACTAAGCTAAAGGGTTACATCCTTGACACGCCACCAGAAACCCACAAAAAAAGCATCATGTAGCTCAGAACAGACTCTGAAGGCAGTTTGACTGAATTGAACCAAGGTGAAATTGACACATATTAACAACTAACAAAAGCCTAAGAAAAGGTTAAAGAAAATACCAATGATCTAGCATCCAAGTGGAAGAGTCAAAGAATTTCATTTTAGGAAAAATAGAGGATGAGAGTTCATTCCGTTCTCAGATACGAAGATGGATTGCCCATTTGTCAAATTCGTCTTCTTAAAACTCTTAGGCAAGAATAGCTACTAGAGGTAAGAGGCGAATCAACCTTGAAAAGGAAGACCTGCTATTGACGTCCAGGCGAACAGTCGAAATCCTACCAGGAGCTGAAGCCGTCGAAACGTCGGTTAAAACAAAAAATTATATTTAATATCGAACCTACCCAAGGTTCGTATTCATTTTTGTTTTAAAACCCTTAATTATAGCATATTAGCAAATATTCTCCCCTTAAGGGAAACACTGATTATCTCTTGCATAGGTGGTGCTTCATTCAATGGATTATCTTTGTCTACAGAGATTTTGTTCCTGTCTTTGCAATTATACATGTATTTTTGTGGAACATTGAATAAAGTTTGACGTCTTTCAAAAGAAATAAGAATGAGAGCATGCCTACCTATGAAAGTGATGATGACATGCAAAGCAATGAATCGATTGGACAAGAGATGAAGAGACAAGTGCAAATGATGGAATCAAATGAAATAAACAATAATAAAGCTGAGGAGAAGCTCCAGCAAGAATGGCAAAAAATAAATGAAACAAGGGGAAAAGATTAAAGCTTGAGCTTGCTAGCTATAGAAGGTATTGCTATTGAAAAACTAAAGAGGGAAGAAGGCGATAGGAGCATGAAATTTGAAGGGCCAGAAGGAGTTGTTCATGCACTCATGACAACAACAGAGGTAAATGTACTGCTTAATATTGAAGAAGCCATAGATGAAAAGCACAGTGAGATGTGGAAGGCTGTAATGGAAGAAGAAATGATGACATTCAAGAGGACAAAAACTTATGAGACTGTAGAGAAGCCATTAAGGTAAAAGATTTTATCAGAGTTGGATCTTATTGCCCAAATTGGGCATCATTCGGCACCAGACTCGTCCAACTTCGCTTCCACTCTAATGACAAGAAAGTCAATTTTTTGCAAGAATGCCCTAAAATGCTATTTCACGAGGCTTGCATGCCTAGCGAAAATAAAATTATACAAAGAAAAAGAGATACCCACAACTTAATGTGCTAGACCATAGAAAAATATGGGTTTTAACAAACAATACAACGTGCACTCTAATTGCATGCATTAGTACATCTCCTGCAATATGGCTTCCGAATTATATAAAAACCATATTGGAAAAGTGTATAATTGTTATTATGCTAGATATTCAATGAAGTCGCTCTCTAGAAGTCAACTTTTCTTATTGCATCATAGTTTATGGTTGGATTATTATTATCCACGGGGTAGAAGTAAATTCAAATTGCTCAAGATTTACATGAGGTTGGAAGTGAAGTTAGAAGTGATAAAAAAGTCGGCTGAAGTAAATGATGGCAAAGACATAGTAACAATTGGTAGCCTATATAACATTACTCTGGTTAACTATCTTAGGCTTCAAACTAACACCAAACCTGATAATGTAACGTTCCTTACCTAGCCTAACCAACTGGCCAAAACATCCGATGTTTATGGGAAATCCATCCCACCCTCTTATCGTTGTGTCAAGAAACGCCACACCAAGATCTACTCGAGCAGTCTCCCATGGGTCCGTTACAATCTCTCATACTAGAATTATGCTCATCCTCGAGCATCACAAGACCATAGACCACACCATCCAATGGTGTCCAAGACCAAGCCAAGACTATACTATCCAAAGGTATCCAAGTCGTACATGCTCCCATGGAGACTCGAACTCGAGCTATGCTCGGATACCAACTGTAACGTTCCTTAACCACCCTAGCCTAACCAACTGGCCAAAACATCCGGATGTTTATGGGAAATCCATCCCACCCTCTTATGGTGGTGTCAGGAAACACCACACCAAGATCTGCTCGAGTGGTCTCCCATGGGTCCGTTACAGATACTCACACCATTTTGAATTCGACACCATTGTGGCAGCTTAAAGGTGGGTTCAAATCCACATATTCGGAACCAAAGCTGCAACGATAAATTTCTTGTAGAAATTATTAATACCATGTCATAAATCACCATTGGCTATAAGCAACTTATATAACAGAAGCAATTTTCTTAGACAACAATAGTTAGTGAAAGAAGAGAAGATTAAGCGATACTTAGTAATTTCAAGATGAACCATGGAGAACCTTTATGTGCATAGTGCAATATATACACAAGGAAAGTCAAGAGCAATATTAAAGCACTTTGGTTTCACACTTTATAAGTTGAATTGCCCAATTCATCGAAACAAGCAAGATGGCACACTACGCCAACATGAAAACATACCAGGGGCACTCACTTTATGGTTCTTTAATTATGAGCAGGTTGCACTAGAATTTTCAATTGGTTCCAGATTGATCAAGGAGTATTAGAGATGCCTACTTCTTGCGCTCAAGGGAACACATTTGGTAACACTTAAACCTATGCCATTATAATAAGGACACCGTGATTCTTACTCCGTGCTATTTTGCCAATTTGTTTCTATTTATGAACATCTTATCCCTCACCAGTTGCTTGTTTTTTTTACAAAATCCAAGAATGGATGTGGCTATCTAAGTCATATGCCATGTCTTCATCACATGTACACATTTAAGCTACCACATGTCATCAGGAGGTCCGATAAACTTGCAGTTGAACCTCCAAGTGGTTGACCTAAGTGGCAGGTTCAACATTACCACGTCTCTTAGATCACCATTGGTTTTGAACAACTTATATAACAGAAGCAATTTTCTTAGACAACAACAGTTAGTGAAAGAAGAAAAGACTAGAGAAATAACATTCGGTAATTTTAAGATGAACTATGGAGAACCATTTTGTGCTTCAATGCAATATAACGCACCGAGAGTCAAGAACAATATGAATAAAGTGCTTTGTTTACAAGTTGCATTGTTTCAATGTGGTAAATGTAGAAATGCCATTGCCCACTTTATTGACACAAACAAAATGAAAAATAACTAGGCCAGAAGAAAAACATATTATGTGCTTTCACTAGTTTTGCTAATCAAGCACAATATAAAGATAGCTTAAAAAGCATGTCAAACTCATTATTTGGTTTTTGGAGAACTATTGCTAGTCCCAAATACATTGAAGGTACATAGAGAATTCAAAGATTTTTATTATAGCATACCATGTCATAAATTACCATTTATATAGCAGAAATAATTTCCTATAGTACATACATATAAAATGGAGAAGGCTAGTTAGAGAAAGAAGAAAAGGTTGTAGAAGAGAGAGTAGGTAATTCAAGATGAACCATGGAGAACATGAGGGAGGTGTTACTTAGAGTTTAGCTCATGACACCAAGTTTATTACAACCGTTCTTATGATTAAACATTCATTTGAATCTTCTCTATTATAGCACTAGATCAAGAGGTGATCCCAATTCTAAATCATGGTAATGACCAGAGGAACTCAGAATGTGACCAAAGGGAGAAATACGATGGAGGGTGGTCCTCATAATTAGTGGGATTAACCACATAACTGAAATTATATGAAGTGAAGTCGTAATTTGAGATCGCGTGCTCTAGACTTGCCACTTTACTATGTGATTGGTCATCTTGTGAATCCAAATTTTGTGTTTTTTCTGGATTTGTCTCCATAAATCTATCAATATTAGGTAGATTAAGGACATCTTCTATCTCTGTTCTTTGAGCTTGAATAATGTGTGCTTTATTCAATAGTTGCTGTGAAGATAGCCACGTGTCATCAGCAGTAGCAGTCTTCTCCTCTGACCCATTCTCATCTTTCTCTTTCTCTAACCCAGTCAAAGTCTCAGTCTTCGTTTCTTTTCCAAGTATATCTATCTCTATGGATCTTTGGATGGATCTATGGATGTTTGGATCTTGTATCGTGTTCATGTTTGTAATTGTTTCTATTTGTGCTTCTGTTTCAGTGGTGCAGCAAACCATATGATTATTATCATCATCATCAAGTTCTTGAAACTCCAAACTGCTATAAGTTGGAGTATCATCTTGGCACAAATGCAGGGGTTCCAACTCTGATTTCTGTTGCGCTTGGTCTTGCAAGAAGTATTCTTCAACCGGTTCTGTGAAATTAGACTCCAAACTGCTATAAGTTGGAGTATCAGCTTGGCACAAATACAGGGATTCCAACTCTAATTTCTGCTGGGCTTCGTCTTGCAACAAGTATCCTTCAACCTGATCTGTCATATAAGGGTTGCAATGAAGCTCATAATCAGC
>JAANSK020281869.1:0-10971 GCA_011763485.2 Isoetes engelmannii | reverse complement strand
TAAGTGTCACTTCCCAATTAGTATTTTGGTCCTTTTTATTATTAATTAATATTATGATAAACCCTAAATTCGAATTACGGTTTAGGTTAGGTTTCCCCTAATTATTAATGAAGGGTTAGGTTTCCCATTAACCATTAACATAGCTAAATATCCGTAATTAAATATCCTTAATGAATAATTAGTGACACCCTTGGTGACACCAATACAAGGTGATGTGGCATGTATTTATACCCGTATAAATACCTGGAACGTCACAGTAGAGACCCAAGCCTGATTAGTAGTATGATTCTAGTTTTAGGCCTCATTAGTTCCCAACTAAATGCGGCCTGTGCATAAGAGCCCGCCTGCGCTCTGGGTGGAGGGGCCATAACGGCTCATAAAGATGACTTTGTTCCATAGCGGTTGATCCCTCTGGTGTGTAAAGCCTACCGGGAACATTGTGAGCTAGGCCTAATACCATTATGCACTGCGTGTGGCTCTTAATATGGGTTCGACACCTCTTGGGAGGCACGACCTCATTCAGTGGGGTTGAAGTCGTAAACTGGCAGTGGTCGCCCTCTAGCTCGCCTGCTATGGCAAGGACTATCTGGTGGGGAGAAGTCTCTTATCTGTCTCATCGGAACTGGGGAGATGCAACCCAGGAGTAGCCCCCTTGGCTATGCACCCGGCAGGCTACGGTCAAGCCCCAAAGCTTATCAGCCTATCAGCAAAGTATGCACAGGAGGGGCGGATGAAGTGGACAATCCAACGACCATGTTCTATGCCAGCCAAATCCATTGCCATGAATTCTATCTGCTTTGCACTCTGGAGACCCAAGCCTTCAGTCATACCATTGAGTCTGAGCCCTGGATAGGATTTGCCATTGATGTTATGATGCTATGATGTTGACAGGTGATATGGTGATCTCCACCCTTCGAGGTGGTATTGTATATACTGTATTTGTTGTTTTTACTTATGTTTTACGCTTCCGCATTGATAGGTGGATTCCGAGGGAGATGGGATCAATGACACATCCAGTTCTCCCACGTGGACTCTTGTGCACCATCAAGGATTCCACATCAAATGGACGGCCTTTCATTGGTGTTATGGCCGGCGAGGGGGAAACTCCAGTTTCTATACGATGGGAGCATCCTACACTAGCTGGGGACATCACATGTTTCACATGCTTGAGTGCGAGCATCTCGAGGAAGGGGAGGAATCCATATGGTCTTTGGGGTATGGATAAAGCCTGGAAAGATTGGGGCCCATTGAATAACGATTTACATGAAGGATCTGCCCTTTTGGTATCTTGGTTATCACTAAAGGTGCTATCAATTGGTATCAAACCCGAGTCTGATGGAAGAGAATGCTAGAGCCAAGATGGAAGATCTTATTGAAGAGGACCCTCCCCTTTCAGGAATCATGGGAAATAAACCCTCTTGGCCTCCCTTAACCACAGGTCCGAGGAAGTTTTACCTCTTAGCATGATTCCTTTGGAGGCTTGGATTGAATAGGAAGATGAGCTATGCAAGATTGGTCTGGAAGAACCGGTTGCCATTTTTTTTGTTGCAAATTCAATACAGAACATTTGAGCAACATAGGGGCACTAAAATCTTTTAGCAACAGGTCTGAGGAAGTTTTACGAAGAAAAAAAGAATCAAACAAAACTTTGAATCCCAGCTCGACAGATCAGATGGCTAATTTCGACCAAATTGATCAGAATTTTGCTTGCAGAGGCAGATTTTGTTGCTGAATCCATTCCGGTGTAGTTACTCTGCTTTTCTGCTGCGGTTTTTGCTCTTGTTGGGTATGTCGGAGCAGAGTAGCCCTCTTCAAGAGCCAATTTTTTCTCATCAATCACTTCGAATCCGCGAGCGGAATTTCTGGTAGGATTGGCATTTTTTTTCACTCATAAGAGTTTCAGTGTCATTTAGCAATACCGAAACATCACACCTATGCTTTAGATCCAACTGAAAACACAGGACTAAAAAACCACCGGAAATAGATACTAAAAAGCTAAACAAAGCAAATGATGCTTACGTTAACGAATCAATCATGAAAAGGAAGGCGAAGAATTGAAGCCGCATTACGGAGCTCTTGCAGGATGGTCCCAGAGCTGCCGAAACATAGAGAACTAGGAAGCTACAGAGAGCAAAGAACAGAGTGTTTTCCGTCACGGCACAGAGGATATTTTGTAAAAGGGTATATTCGAAGGATTATTGTCAATAATCCATAAGATATTCTTTCAATCCGAATATTCTAGAGAATATGGGTTATGACCCACTCAGGATCCAACGGTACAGGACGGTTGGATTCAAATAACTTTCGAGGGCCTGTGGTTAAGGCAGTGTATCCTAGACAAATATGCCCCAAGGCGAGGCATGGATGAGAAGTTGGGCACATAGGCTAATAAAATCCCTAAGATTGAAGAAACAACATTGTATACTCATGAAAAGCACCAAAGAATGAGATCCCGCAATAAGACAACCAAAGAGGTTAGGGCTTTGCCAATAAGGAAGGCACTCACAAGAAAAAATGAGTTGCTCTAGATAATCGTGTTCTTATGTGTGATGTTCTCGTCTATTATATGTCTTGTATACATACAAGTAAGATATAATATACGGCAACGAGACGTTACTATACCCTACAGGGTACATTACGTTACTTAGTTATATTAACATTAGCCATGTTAATTCATTATTAAATATAAGGGGGAAGCCTAACCCTAAACCCTAATTCGAATTTAGGGTTTCATCTAATTTAATTAACATTAAAAGGTGCAATAATCAAGTACTAGATCCTCAATTAACATCCTGGTCCTCAAGATAAACAATGTTGGCACCACAAGGCAGAGTCTCAACAATAATGGCATACCCATCCACCGAAAGACTGGACACTTCTAATTTCAAAGCTGGATTGCTTGAGGAAGAATAGATCATCGCAGTCCTGGGCAAAACATTTTACCGAAAATCTACAAGCAAAGACTAAAAATGTTAAAAAATAGACTGGAATTCAAAGAATCTAATGGAACAACTAATCCAGCAGATTATTTACCCAGTTTCTTTGTGTTCCTCGATGTTGCATCCCCAACAACCAACCATCAACAAGAAACAGAGCCTTCGTTATGGCAAATAGAGCAAAAGTCACTGAAGAACAGCTGAAGATTTCAGATTTTTGCAGGCCAAGAACAGTGTTAGATCGCTCCCCACTTATGATACTGTGAGGGTAATGCAATTGGGACAAGATTCCTGGTTTAGCTGCGACCGGCTAGTTTGCCGCTCCTGGCTAACGCCAGCCGCTGCCAAACTATGAATCTTGTCCCAATTGCATTACCCTTACACATCACATGAACTAGAAAGTTTGGAATGTAAGCTATTTCAGTAGCACCGGCAGTGGCATACTCTTAGGCTGCGTTTCCATGAATGGTGTTTGGACCCGACCGACCCTGCCCACGTGCGTCCAAGTCGGGTCTGTTTTGGTGGCTCGTTTCCATGAAGTGCAGACCCGACCCTGCAGATTACCACCGTTTGGGGAAGAAGATGAAATCACCAACGATCAAGAATCACCAGCAACCAGGCAGGGTCGCTCAGAAGGCCCCCCCCCTTCCGAGAGCCAAGGCGTTTGCTGGGCCACGTAGGCTCTCAAGTCGGGGCAGCAGGCCCATGGAAACAGTAGTCGGGTGTGCCTGGCTTCCAATTCCAGTCCAAAAACATGCCCATGGAAACGCACTCTTAATAGGTAGACAGCAAAAATTTACCTAGGTGCACATATATGGCAGAAAAAGTTAAAAATGAACGGTCGAAGAACAATTATTAATGGCAACTAGGCTACGCATGGTGGCAATGGCTACGATGGACGAGCATTTGTGTCACTAGCGACTTGGATTCGTTTCATGGTTTGCACTCTGTCATCACCATCGAAGCCGTGCCAATTCCTCCAAACCGCGAATCTGGCCGGAGCATCTCATTTATTCAACCTGCTTGCAGCATGGCCCTTAGTTATGATCTTTGCAATCGAATAGCAAATCCTTTTCTTCGGCTTGAATTTTCCAATGCTGGGTTTCTCATGATCCAGCGCTCAAACCCTGTTTTAGAAATTCTGGGTTCCCTCCCGTTCTTCTAAAATTTGCCATCAGACTTCCAATTGGACTGTTCATTTTTGCGATTTCAGATTCTATGTATTGGTTTTGAGGCACGAGGAATTCCTGGACGATTTACAGATCAAAGATAGGTTACATGATGGAAAACGAGGAAATGAACAAAAAAATAAACGATCTAGAGAAAACTGACTATATTCCGGATGGAGGAATTAGACTTTTGGAACAAGTCTTATGCACTTGGCCGAATTGGGATTCATCTTCGACAAAAGTACTATTGAAGGTATAGCTGTCTATCTTTTGAAGTCCAATTCAAAGTTTCAAATAATATTCATGGATAAATTTGTTCGTGCAGTGAGCTTGCTAAACACGAAAATTATTTCAATTCAATTATGTAACTTCAGCTCTGTTTCTTTATGCATATCCAACTCATAATCTAACATTTGTTTATACACATGCACAGGATTTCTTCCTTTTGGGAAAGGAGACTCCCTTTGCAAGTTCATCAAGAAGGCTGTCAAGAATAAAAGAAAGCCTAATAATACCCCTTGCTAGAATTCTCTTGAAAGAGAGGGATAACAGGGAGGCTGAGAAGCTTAAGTTTACCCAGAAAGAGGAGCGTCTTCTTGAAGCCATTTGCGGCCTTCAACATGAACGAGATGCTGCTTTGGATCGTCTTGTGGAAGAGGCAGATACTATAACACAACAAAATATGTTTCTGGAGACACTTCTTGGGTAATATGCTTTATCTTTCTTACCCTTAGCGCGGAATTCTTTGAAGAATAGAATAGAATAGAATAGATTTTTTATCGTCCACAGAGATCAAATTATAACCTGCAATAACACATTTGGCAAAAATGTGTAATGTCAAGTATAGACTTGTTTTTTGGCAATTCTTGTTGGAATTACTGTTTTTACCTAGGAGGGACGGATATTAGCATTATCTTGAAGGCTGTTTGTTGTATTTAGCCATTTGTTTTATAAGTTGGAGAACCTTGCCCGTGAATGATTCTAGAAAGCTTGTAGGGCAATTTATAAGCATTTCATTTTCTTTTTAAATACAGTCTAAAATTTGGATCTCATTACAGGGATCTGGATGAAATGGCTAAAAAAGTTGAACATGATAGACAAACTGTGAAGGATTTACAACAGGCTTTGGAGGAAACACAGGAAAAGGTGCAGGAACTGGAGTTTGATAAGCAGCAGCTTGTTAAAAGAATAGCCAGTGATGGACCAACAGCCTTTGTGGAGTGGGCTCAGAAAGAAATGGGCATCAGTTTTGAGAATTCACTTTGGTTGGAATGTTTAGAAAAAATAAATCATCATGCCACCCCAAGTGTTTCTGCCTCATCTGTAGCAAGTAATACTAGTACAATAACTAGTAACACTAAGCATCAAAATGACCAGGTAATTTTCAGTAGGCCAAAGGCTCTAGAAAACAAAATTGATTTGTTGGAGGAGCTACTTAAG
Source organism: Isoetes engelmannii (assembly GCA_011763485.2). NCBI lineage: Eukaryota > Viridiplantae > Streptophyta > Lycopodiopsida > Isoetales > Isoetaceae > Isoetes > Isoetes engelmannii. The sequence goes on along the minus strand of JAANSK020281869.1, from coordinate 5,426 downwards.
GACATCATTCATGAAGTATTTGTCGGCCTAAAACAGATCGAAGGAACTGGTTTGATTGCATTACCATCAGCTCTTCTGCACTTTTGGATGGGCTTGGCGGGTCGTTTGGCAGATTGTTTGGCTGAAGCCACCCTTTCGAAGGTCCATAAGTCTCCCTTGGCATTTTTCTTCCAGCTTGTCTAATTGATACAGAAAGATCATAAGTTTAGGAGGTGATATGTAAGAGTATATAGACTGGGAAGAGCATGTAAGTCGTGGATGCTCACCTAGTTTCCTTGTAAAGTCCAATGAAATATGATCAGCATTTGGAATATAATAGTGCTGTTTGTGCCACAAAAATAAGAAGAAGAAGAAGTTTCTTAGCGTCCACTTGAACCCAATCGGGATGTTTCAATATAAATTGCATGAATGGTTCTATCAGTATGGAAACCATTTTACAAAAATTAATATATATGAAAAGAAAGTGATAGTATGACAAATTTGTCTGAAATATTATAAAAATCTTAGATTGATTTAGTTTAATCTGCAATTTACAACTATTTTGCTTAAGCCTTTCGGCACTTCGCCAAAAAAATTTGCAACTAGACTTTTTTAACCAGTATCCTCGTTTTTAAGCATGGAGGTATCCACATGAGCATGTGGGTTATGAGTTTATGCTGTAAACAGGACATCTTCGGTGATGCCGGCCATCTCCTTCGGCCCAGCTATCTATTCCCATTTCTGCATTTCAACGCACACTCCTCTCGCCAGATTTAGGCCTTTCTCCAAAAATGGCTGCAAATCCAGCCGCAGAAACATGTCTTGCCATAGCACTACAGATCTTATCTCCTTGAATCCGCATAGTCAAGCTTCTTGCAGTGCAAATGAAACCCATTATGGGCCCTCCATGGAACGAGGTTCTAAAATTAAGCCTGGCTTGGTTGCATTGCAACCAATTGTGGATAATCCAAATCTCGAACATAATGGGCAAAGAAATTTCTTCCTCGATGAAGATGCGTTTACCAGGGTTTACAACATTGCAGCTTTGAGAGTCCCTGTTGACGACTGTGCTTCTTTGGTTTTCAGTCTCAAAGGTCATCTTCTGAATTGGCCTAGAATAAAAAACGTGGCAAGAGTACCTGGGGATGATGTATGCAAAACCCTGCAGCCATTGTTTTGGGAAAAGGAAGGCAAGATCAAGAACGTTGTGAATTCTGTGAAAAAAGCTGTTTATGGTGAGGGAGGTGAAAAGAAACCCAAGTTGGAGAATTTGGACCGTCTTTCAAAGCCAAATAAGTCTGTTCTTGGTGTACTTCGTGAAGGAAAGATAGATGTAAAAGGAAGGAGTGTTGAAAGTCATGCTGATACTGGGATGGGGGTGATGGTGCAAGTTGTAGGCGAAGAGGATGAGTTAAGGGTGGATAACTGGAAAAGTCTTCTGAAAGGAGATGATGTGAAATGGGAAGGACCTTCGAGATTGCTTTTATTGGATGACAAACATGCAGGAAAATCTGTTTCAGAGTTGCCAATCGCAGTGCAGGTTAGTCCTGAAGTTCTTCCTTATACATAATCATGCTGTATTAGTTTGCTGTAGACTAACGTCATTCATCAGGTTGCATTGTCCAACAAAGATGGCACAGGAACACGGGAACTTGTTCAATGCAAGCTTAGTCTCTCATATGTTTATTGGCCAATGGACGAGGTAATTTCTCCAATCATGCTTTATTGTAGTGAATCAATAATGTGTATAGATTATGGGACATCTGCAAAGAGAAATCTACAAGCATGCAAGTCAGTTAAATTGTTTTTGATTTACCATGAATGAGAATTTTACTTGCTACGAGAATTAGCTGCATAGAGAAATGGTGCAGTTCTGCCCTCATCCCTGATGCTAGATTAATCAGTGAAGCAAGTAATACCTCAATGAATAAGAAGCACAACCATGCTTCCTAAACATTTCTTTTATACATTTAACAGATACTCAAGGAATTGCTTCCATCTGGAATGACAGTACCTTCTGCATTTGAGACAGTTGGCCATATTGCACATCTCAATCTACGTAATGAGCATCTTCCTTTCCGGCATGCTATTGGGAAGGTACTAATTTTTTTTGTGCACCTTTTTAGTTTTCATTCTTCTTCTTCTTGTTTGAATTTCAACCAGATTGGGATCAGCAGGTTCTGCTTGATAAACATAAACCAAAAATAAAGTCAGTGGTGAACAAGATAGAGTGTATCCACAATCAGTATCGATCAATGGAGCTTGAAGTTCTCGCTGGCAATCATTCACTTGTTACCACCGTTACTGAAAATGGCCTTACTTTTCATGTCGATTTGGCTAGAGTGTAAGTACAACAATCCTATAATTTCCGCAAGTTTGAATTCTGTGAAATATATGGTCATAGATTGCATGACCAACAAAGACATTCATAGCATTTAAATAATCAATTAAAGACTTCTGTAAAGGACTGGGACATTGATGACTAGAGACTGCATGTTGCACAGTTGCACTTACTGGATTTCAGAGCAACTCTCTGTTTGACATGAAAGCAATTATATATACGAGAAAAGATGCACAAGTAAGGGAAGCAATCTGATGTATCGTTTTGTCAAATGCTAGTATTCTGCAGTAAATGCAATTACTAATCAGTTGAGCTCACTGACCCATTTGGGATATCATACTTGAATATCTTAGGAGGTGTCTAATTGCAGTATGTCTAGTGAGTTAGTTATTGAGTTCAAGTACTGCAACACAATAATTAGCATCAGGCAAAACGTCATTATCACTTTCTAGAGTTCTATCTTTGAGTAATGTCCTACTCAAAGTACTGTCTCCATTCTTTAAATATCACCAACTTGATGTTAAAAGATATGGAAGCTGCAGCAATGACAATCTTGAAAAGAATTTTTAGGTACTGGAATTCAAAACTAGCCACTGAGCGAGAACGGCTGGTTAGTTCTTTCACAGATCGCGACATCATATGTAAGTTCCATCTTATCTTTAGTGTATAATCATTGCTACCCTGGATTTTCTCAACTCTTTAGAAAGGATTTGATTTATGTACCTGAAAAAGACTATATCACTTCCCAGGTCCATGCCACTGTTCCAGATTCAGAAGTGATGGTCATGCTACATCCTGAAATGGGCTATATTAACAGTACATGTTAGCATCTGGTGTCCTTTAAAGATTTTTTTGGCTTCCAAATTAGATAAGATAATCTCTTTGAGAAAATGGAACAATTTATTTTCAGAATCTTCTTAGTCTCTGCTTTGTTAAGACTTTCCGACCTTTACAGTTCTAACAATAAGATTGTGTTGCCTTTTACAGGTGATGTGTTTGCTGGTGTTGGGCCAATAGCTGTTGCATCAGCAAAGAAATCAAAGAAAGTTTATGCAAATGATTTAAATCCAGATGCAGTGAAGTACTTGACCAGAAACATTAGTCATAACAAAGTCTCAGGAAAAGTTAAAGTAAGCTATTCTTTGATGCAAAAGCATATGCCTATTTTTTCCCGCGCTGTATTGATAGATGCTGTTCTATTAGAAGGTCTCTGATTAGTCATATTCAGTGCCTCTTTGGATAGCCAGGTCTTCAATATGGATGGTCGTACATTCATCAGAGACTTGTTTGTATCTAATGCACCAGTATATGTTTCCCAAGTAATTATGAATTTGCCTTCGGATGCGTTGGAGTTCTTAGGTGAGCATCGAAGCAATGGGTTCTTTGAAATTTTATTTGTTATCATAATAATTTTGTTATTTCGGTGCAGATTCATTCAAAGGCATATTCAAAAAAGAAACATGGACTGACAGGACATTGCCAAGGATTCATATTTATGGATTTTCTAACCATCACAATCCACTTGATGATTTCAAACAGGCAAGCACATTTTTACCTGCTGCAGAATTGATATTCTTCACCAACAGACATTAGGGATTATCTGTTCTTTATGTTATCTGAAGTACTTGATTCTTGATCCTGGTTATCTGAAGTCATTCCATTCTCCGCATTTCTTGCATTAACTATCGGAAGTTAATAAGCTTTTCCTGTCTTTCAGCGAATTGAACACATAATTGGAGAGGACAATAAGATTGAGGTTCGGCCTGTGCGTTTGGTTGCACCAAGAAAATGGATGTTACTTGCATCTTTTCGCATTCCTAGTACATATGCATTTAACAAAGCCTAGAGCTAATCATGTCTAATTATATATTAGCATGGTGTACAATGCCGACCACTTGAGGATTTTTTTAGCGTGGAATTCTTTGCTACCATAGTATCAAGCCAGGTTTGGAATGGCTAAGGGGAATACAATGATGGCATGCCTTTAACAGAAGGTGGATGGTGAAGGTACAGGTCTGGACGATGGGGGAGCATTAAATGCAAAATGTATGTCACATACACATGGCAAGACTTTGGCAAATGAACAGATGATACAAAAGCCCCATGGACACTGAATATATTGCTGCATCATAAAGAAGTATTTGATGGTTTTCTACTTTTGGAGGTAAAAATGGCTTTAAATAGAGCATGGTCAGGGCCAGTTAGGAGGCTGAAGATGATGTGCATGCAACAAAATAGGACCAATTGAACAGATTTGGAGGAGATGAGGCAGCAGATTGCAATGAGGTTATGTAAGATGACATATAAAAAATGACGAGTGTTACTGTAAAGGAATTAGGTACATGAATTTTAATCAATGACCAGAAGGAGAATTTGGATATTATAATGAGTTGAATGGATTTCAGAGCACTTATTGACTCTCTTTGTTATTTTAAATTCTTTCTCTGATCCAATAATTCATAGTGTTATGGAGCTGCTAGTCCTTGTTGGTGGAAGCAAGTTCGTTGTTCCTCTCCAATTCGTTGTTTCTCTCCAGGGACAAGTTATCGTGCGATACACAACATACAACATGTATGGTATTCCTTGGCGCTTTTACGACCCTAGCTGAAGAATATTCTTAGCAACCACTACTTTTCCTTTGCACTTTTAATGCATGCTTTCTGATATGAATATGGTAGCTCAGGGGAGTGGTCTAGATGTTGATTTTGGTGAATTAACATGGGGGGCTAAGCTAGGCTAAGATATGGAAAGGAAAGACAGTGCAAAGCAAAAAAAATAGTGTTGTATATACTAAGAGATTTATTACTTGAGCCTTTAAGTTAGTTATCTTTATAATAAGTTATTAATATGTAAACTTAGTCGTGCTAATAAAATATAGTAAAGTGACTCAAAAGGTTATGGAGGGAGGGCAAGAGTGGGGGATTGTTAATGTTTATGCTCCTAATCAGCCTTCTCGGCGGGGTGCTTTGTGGGCCACAATCCGGAATAAGTTGCGAGCCCTTGGAGGTTTGCAGGTCGCTTGGTTGCTATTAGGGGATTTCAATATGGTAGAGCGAGTGGAGGATCGCTCTGGTTCTGGAACCCAGGTTGTGCATGGTTTTGAGAG
>JAANSK020281858.1:0-10971 GCA_011763485.2 Isoetes engelmannii | reverse complement strand
TGAGCAGTACAGTACCCTTGTGGACATGCATGCTACGTGCGAAAAAATTAAAGAAGCTGGAAGAAGTTTTGATGACATTGTACGCGCAAGAGGACATAAGGCAACAATCTGGGTTCAAATCCCACGTGTTCATCTATTCATGCATGCTACTACATATGGTCTCACACCGTTGCGAATAGACTTAAATCCATTGCTAAGCACGCATTGCATTAACAAGTTGGACGTTAATAATGGGTCCAACTTCTCAGGTTTGGAACCAAAGAAACGTTCGCGGTGGCCTTGGCCGCCGCGATAAGTTTCTTGTAGGGCTAAAATATTTCATCATATAAGGTAGGGTTGCCCTCTTTCGCGCACTTAAGGTGCCGTTGGTGTATTTGTTCGACACCAGGTGACAAAATTAACAATCCATCACACCAATCAATTCCCCTACAATTGGAAAAACAAACCTTGAGCCCCTCGAGGGGGGGGGGGCTTACTAGATGAAGAAGTTTAACGATTTTCGTTATACCTAGTAGATTAATCTGCCTTGACGTGTGTTTCACGAGTTGAGTTTGAAAACTCTATGTGACTATTTCTTGCTTACTATTTGCACTTGCTCGCAAAGTAAAAAATAAGGTGTGAACGCACTGTGGGTTGCTCTTGTAATTATGTTGTAGATGGAGGCTTCTTCATCTTATTTGTTATTGAGTGGTCTAAGGTTCCAAACTCCATTATACGTCCCCAACTCCACTCTACACTTCAACTTGGAATCCAAGATCTAATGTCACTCTTGTTAAAGACAAAACAAAAATCAAATAGAACAAAATAATAGAGTGAATTATTTTGATAGGGGTTCGAGTCCCCGCATTTCATATTCTAAAAACTATAGGTGCACCCGTACACTTCACATTTCAAGATCATAGATACTCCCAATCACAATGGCCATAATCGAAACGAGATGCGCCCACCAAGCTCTGGGTCGTAGGATCAACAAATTCCACAATTCTTGTGGGTCATAGCTCCAAAAAAAAAACCTCACTATTTTTCGAAAAAAACCTCACTATTTTTCGTATCCTTGCCTTCGAAGGCAAGCAAAGACTTCCCTTTATTAGGTGCAGTCTTCTTCTAGGTTCTTGGCTTGGAGTACTATGGTCTCATGTTTATTTATCGCATACTCAGGACCATGATAGCTCATTTTTGGGTTCATATATGACTCGTCTTACCACATCGAAGGCAAGCAAAGGTTCAATTTCAAGGACATGACCAAATTTAAACACGTTAGGTTAGAAATGGAATCGCTTTCATATAAAATTGTCAAGTGTCAGTTAAAGAAATAGGAATAAAAGAATCGAATCTTTTCCGATCATGTTTATACATGTCTAGAAAAATACATAATATATAAGAATAAAGCTTTTGATACAAAGCCTAAATATTATTGCGTCTTTATTGTAATTGTTTCACAAAACTTGTAACTAAATTGGTTACCTTATTAATTGCAAGCTACTAATGTTTCTTATCCAACGTGTGTTCCCTTTCACACAAGCAAAAAAGCTGAACAGACAAAAAAAATGCTTTCAGCATCTGCTCCAAAAACATGCTACACGACTGCAGTAGCGACAGGAGTAACACACCAGCACCTCCTCCAAAAACATGCTACACTACTGCAGTAGCCACAGGAGTAACACACCCAGCACCTCCTGATGTGGAACATTAGTAGACAACTCCATTGCTATTCATAGGCCTTTGGTTCTTAAATATATGCCATTAGCAGAAGCAAGTAGAGGAAAAATTGTCCCAGCCTGAGTTCATTATATGTTGGATGGCAAAGACAAGTAGATTCTATGTAGCTTCTTCGATATACTGAAACCATCATCCAAAAAATGCATACTGCATCCAAATGTGGTTTATCTGGCATCCTCCATAAGCTCTACTGGAAGAATACTTAATCGACCACATAAATACGTGGCTTAAAAAGAAGCACTTCAATATCTTCTTTGTTAGACAAATCTACACTGCTTGGTCCGACAATTATCTGCTTAAAGGAATAAGAGAGAATTAGAACCTTTGAAAATAACTACATAGAATTTACGACAAATAAACCCACCCAAATATTAGCACTCAGCTTTTCCATAAAGTATTGACACCCTAAACACTCTAGTTCGTGGTATTGCTTTCTAAAAGTCGTGATTATAACTTTAACAAAACTCAAGGTTTTCTGTAGGTAATCTTGGAAACCATATATGCTTCGTACTCATTTAAAGTTTCAACACAAAGAGGGAGGGGGGAGGGAGGGAAACCTCAAAGACTTGTAGAAGTTCAGCAACTAAAGAGGCCACCATCATAGTTACAAATTTCCTTCCAACACAGGCCCTTGCACCTCCACCAAAGAGAAGGAATGAGGGGTCTTCAATAAAGTTTTCAGGCATCCCACTTTGTTGCATATCCAGAAAACCATCATCTTTCAACACACCTGAACATTCTGCGATGCAAATGTCAAATGACAGTTTGATAACATGCAAAATAATCATCTAATGGGCATCTCACCTGGGAGTTTTACATCCGGCGCTTCACTTTTGCTAAACATGCCTGTGTCAACAATTTTCTTTCCTACTTTCTCAAAAACCTGTGCCTCTCCTGGTGCAGAACGAAAGAAACGTCCTGGATTGAATTTCTCTGCATCCTGGCCCCAATGCTCCACATCAGTTTGCATTGTATGTACAGGAATTGCTACAACTGCCCCAGCTGGAATAACAAGGCCTCCAAGACTTATATCTGCAGAGTCAAGGCAAGCTGGCACTGAGCACATTAATCTGAACAACAAGGGAAAAACGAATCCGAATTTCATGCAACCGGATTATATTAGCACATATATATGGAAAGCTAGCTTTCGGCGCTGCAAATCCTTGTGGCTCTTGAAAACCAGTCAAAACAAGTGAACTATTGGATACAAACAGCTAAAACCAAAGCCCAGATAGGTAAGATGGCACCCATCTACGTAAAAGTTGAAGTCAAATGTCCAAGGATGCAAGAAAGATGTTATGTATGAAAATGAAAACCTATATTATGGACTTTTGCTAGAAAAATTAACACTCTCTTTAAGCCTCCGCAGCCCCTACCATGTCCACGAGAGCAACGCTGCAGTATCTGGTTGGTTGGCAAAAGCCGAGCAGATTCATAAACAGTTGCTATAAGAAATTTCATTTTTTTAAGTTTGTCTTCCATTGAAGATGTCGTGCCTTCAGAGATCTTATGTACTTCAGAAAAGACCTATAAGCAGAAAATCTTTGTTAACAAAGCCAAGACTCTTATAGAACTAGAAAAAACATAAATCTGCAAATAAACCAAGTTGCAACTCCAAATACTCATTTCCTGCTGTTTAACAACATCTAACATTTTAAGAATCATAAGAGAAATAAGGTTTGCTCCACTTTCAGCCATTTTGCCTGCAAAACTGCACGTTGTTGAAGCTAATGGTATGGCAGGGTATAATTACAGCGAAAGGTACAACATTTGATTCGATGCATACAATACAAAGTTCACATACCTTTGCCTGGACATCAGGATGCTGTGCCAATCTACTGAGGACTCCATTAAGAAGGCTGCTCATTGTCAAGAAACCATGATAGAACATTCCAATTAAATTGCCATTAAGATCTTCGAGTGCGAGGGAAGATTTTGAATCTCCAGCAACAAAATCAATAAGAGAATTCGTGAGTTCTTGTAAAAATGAAGATTCTCTAGGCACAAAGTCTGAACTTGCCCCTGCCTTGCTTCCACCATTTACTGCATCCTTTGTACCACTTGGTTCTTCTTCTCCACAGTTTGTAAGTATTTCTCTTAGGACATTTTGCAACCTCAAACACATTGTCTTATACTTTCTAAAATTCTTTTTCCAGAAAGGAAGTGTGGCATACTGTGACCAAAAGCATGCTTCATCTACGGCCAAAAGAAGAAGTCTTTTAAAATCATGTGCTGCTGGCCAATTTACAAAATCTTTGCCAAAATAACTTGTTCCGAGTAATGAAATTGCAATATACTGTGAAAGTGCTTTGCAGTTCATGCCTTCTGGAGATGCAGTTTTCCAGCGCTCGATATCCTTTAAAAGCCTTGTTGACAATGAAGGCAACTTTGACATGAGCTGCATATCCAATTTTTGAGAGAGTGCAGACCTCTTTCCCACTGCCTGCAATAGTTTCTACATTAGTCTCACAACAAAAACAAAAAGCCATTAAGTCTAGAAGTTTTATGCTTGTCAAATCTCATGCCCCAAGTACTACTGTGTGACTAAATTTGATATGCCCCATGTCTTAAAATTCTGGGTACAAAAAGAATAAGGAATTCGCTCGCCGTATGGCACCACATGCTACTAAATAAGACTATCTTGAAACTGAATTTATTCTTTAAACAGTGAAATAACACACACTGAGAATTTCGTAGCCTGAGAGATGCAGCTTATAACATTTGTTTTTGGCCAATAAGAATCTGAATATAAGCCGAAGCTAAGTGCAAAAAATTGCATATCAATCTGTAACGCATCTAGCAGATATTGTGATATACTGTTGACTTTAGGAGCTGTTAAGTCTATGAAGCACATATGACCAAATCATGCATTTCCAGATCAAAACTAAAGGGCAACATATCAACCTGTGAGAAAGATGCATTAAAAAGGCAATGCCTTCCAAAAACAAGATCAAGAGCTTTGTGTGAAACTTGATTACGGTCGCTCGCTATGCGCAACAGTTCCCTAACCATCTCATGGTCTTTGACTGAAACAAGAAGACTGGTAGGGCCAAGCCATACTCGTACTATTGACCCATATTCCTTGTGCAATGTGGCAAGATAAGCTGCATACATAGACAAAGATAAAAGCTAAAGACCAAGTATGAACAACGAATTTTGTCTTCTGAAATGAAATTAAGAGCCTGATATTCTTACAAAATGGAAAACAATTCAACTAGTTTGCTCCATGAATGAAACAATTCAGCAAGTCATACTACCTTAATTAATATATATAAACTTGAAGATGCTCCATTCTTACTCCCTGCTATATCATAATTGAGGACTACCCAGTGTAGTTGATTACACAGAAGAACAATTCAGACAGTGCTTTTGCCTTATGCTGGATATTTGGATATTTTATTTACTCTTCTTTCAGAGTGGCAAGAAAAACAGGAGTTTCTAAAGGTCCATCCATTCAGGAAAAACCGTGAGATTCTCAACGGAAGTAATCAGTTCACATTTATCTCTTAAGTTAATTGAGAGTCATGGAGAAAGAAGATGCATTTTGTGAATTCACTTTTCAGTAAGAAAAGGGAGGGACCAACCTGAAAGATTTGTTATCTTAGACCTCCGGAGAAGACAAATGGGGGGTCCTGGTAAGCGATTTCCCTTAATCCAAAGAGCCAGCAGCTGCCCCAATCTTCGCATCAACAAAAAGGTAACAAGAAGCAAGAGCACCCACATGATGGCAATAACTTCATGCTCCACATACTCCTGCAACATCAGATCAATACGGTGCTCGACGGACTTGGTTTGCCCAACTTCTGGGCTCATGCTTAAGTTCATGACGCCAAGGGCGAGCGCCAAGCCACGCACACTAGTCGCATTTAGCTGAAATTTTGTTCCTAGGGATCTGATTGAAATCCTATAGTGTATTTATGACAGGAGACTTAAAAGACTTAGAACTTCATAATCAGAGATTACCCTGGCTTATACGACTCTTCATATTCATCGGACGAGAAGCATTTATAGCATATGATGAGATCAGCTCGTCTATGAACAGGCATAAAAGGAGCGTTGCTCTGTCTTGCACTGATAGGAAGGTCTTTTAATAAAAAATGCTTGCTTTCTATAATTCAACTCCATCTCCATCACATATATATCATTTGTATAAGAACAAGATCTTCCATGTACATCACATATATATATCATATGGAAAAATATCTAGTTCAAAGAGCGAGAAGGTAAGGTTATTGGACTAGCCGAGTCGGATAACCAAAAATTCGTGACCGAGGTTGTACGTCCAAAGCCAGATATTTGGCACGTAGGCCGAGGCCCACTAGGACTGATGGACGAGCCGAGGCCTACGTGCCAAATATCTGGCCGAGGATGTACAACCGAGGTCACGAGTTTTTTATTATCAGATGAGGCGAAGTCCAATAACCACCTTATTGGTCTTATAAATAGTATTGGAGGAGTGATGATAATTAGTTATCAGTACTCCAGTACTGATGACTAGTTATCATCACTCCTCCAGTACTGATAACTAGTTATCAGCCTGCACCAATCTCTAGTCTAACACATAAGAGTCCGATAAGGCAAGCATCCCTTCCACATCTTTAATTGCTTCCACACCTTTAGGCGCTTGAGGAGCGTGAAAATAGGGTAATGTCAATTATGCCAAATGAGAGACATTGAAGATGAAAGCAAAGATGTTCAACTCTACGGGGAAATAAAAAGAGAAAAGAGCAACAATTTGACACCAAGTTTCTGGAGGTGCCGGAAAAGGTAGTGAGAAAAGCAGAAAACAATTTGAAAACGACGATTTCTTATCGAGGTTTCTACGACCACGCTCTTCAGATTTGCCGACCACCCGGGCATGATATGTCTACTTGATTACACCTAATCAACTGCTACAAGTGATCTTGCAGATGCCAGCAGTAATGGCACTATCATCTTATACCCTGGAGGTTCTCGACAGGCGAGCTCAAATAAGTCGTGATCAATAGATTGACATGTACAAATGTACAATTTAGCAACAGGGTTTTTTAATCCTAGATAGTAATGTGTTTGTTGTGCTCTTTCTTGTATTGGGCCCCATAGACCTTTCGTCTCTATGGATGATAAGATTCGGTTCAATTCAATTCAATTCAATTCAATTCAATTCAGCAGCTGCTTCTCTACATGCTTTGTAAATTTTATAGCAAAACTTCGCGTAGACATTACTGCTATATGCATGTTTCTATGTGCTTATGTTTACACGCTTCCACAGCTAAGACGACCCCAAGGAAGACGGGGCAAGACAAGTTCATGCCTCCACGACAACCCCTTGAGCACCAGCAAGAGAAAGATGTATTATGGACAACCTCATGCCAACTAGAGGGGATCTCTAGCATTTATATGATTGAGGTATCTATAGATGAGGACAAACCATATGATACACATAATACAGTACAACATAGAGGTGATATAAAGACTTTGAAGATGCAGGTGATGTTAACTAGCTTCTTCTTATATCCACACAAAATTAACTGTTGCAATATTGAACATTATATCTTTTGTTTCTAAACAATTGAAATTCTCACCCAGCCATTTATTGACAAAAAATAGAAGCCAATTTGCTAACACAATTGATATCCAAGTCTGTTACACTTTTCTTAATTATATAAGCTAGAACGTGGTCAGTATACCAATTCTAATTTGAAATTTTTGCTAATATCACTAGGATGAGAATGGACAAAAATACAGTTGAAAATGCTTCAGACTTTATTTTCAAATGTGGATATCTTATAGAAACCAGGCTTAAAGTTGTCATAGAATATCTCAGTTCCACCAGGATGGACATCCATGAAAGGACAACGCCGTAGAGGTCCCTAGCTAACTCAAGTTAAAACAATGTGCCAAGTAGCAATTGTATCTTCTATACTTCACTAAATAAAGCTCCTACATCTAGATATTCTCAATCTCAATGCGTGTCATCTATATCCGGCGTCTATGTAGCTTCTCTTCCTAATGATAAAATATTATATCAATTCAACCTATCAAACTCCAATCTACACGGCAACCTTTGGCATCCGCAATACAAAATGTTCATTTACTTAAAAAGGAGCTGGACCTTGATGGCATAAGCTAATAAGAAGTTTTGCAACGTCTAATGTAGTACAAAGCTTTTCAATCATATCAAGATGCCTGCTTGCTGCATTTTGACACTAGAGTGTTTTGCTTCTAAAAGGTTTGATCCATGACTTTTATTAACCAGATGACATCTTCTGCTCCTTTCACATCCTTAAATTATTAGTTACTCTCAATCTTTGCCCTTGTGGTATATGTAGGACTCCAACGGCTGTTGCTAGTTTCTTTACATGTGCATGTATACTTCTTTCTTATCTGCATCTGTGATAGGCCTCAGGACAAGATTTAGATTTTAGTTCTAACATTGATGTCATTTGACTATCTTGGTTATCACCGCAAACTGATGAACCTTCATGTTCACGTCAATCAAAGCCATAGCAGGCCTTTTTGTAGCTCCAGCATGCTTCCTCATCTCTTCACTTCTACTTGCTTCCTTTTCAAATACTTTATTTGCAGTTATTGTGAGTATCCCTCAGCCCTAATGTAAAGCTCCCATAGTGCTACAAGCTTTCAAGCTGGGTACTAATTGACATCACTTGGAGAACTTGAAATTTTTTATTACTTCTTGTGCAAGTCCATTTTCAAAATATCCAATATCCAATATATTCCAAGATAACACTCGTGCTGAGTTCTTGTCAAAGGCATCCTTCGCTTTTGCAGGTGAGCTACATTTGGCGTATATATCAACAAAGCGTTACCAAAAAGGAGATCACATTTGGCACACAACATCATCTGACAACTTATGTATGATGATGTGATGTTTCACTTATGGCACATACAGCTGCTAGTATGCAACAACATTGACAGGCTCTGCACAGTTTTTGTGAGAACACATGCCTACGCGTTAATCTCCAAAAGACTAAGCTCTTCGTAGTTTAATCTTCTAGGCATACTGTTCCAAAAGACCAAGCTCTTCGTAGTTTAATCTTCTCGGCATACTGTTCCAACTTCGTATTATGATAGCCACGAAGTTGAAGTTAGATAGGTTTAAATCTTTTGGCATCACTGTTACCCTTTTAATATGAATTGCACAGAGGCTTGTCTCCTCGAATAATCGTGTTAGATTTGTCTCTGCTGCTTCTTGAGATACCTTTACCATTGCGGGGGTGACTTGATAATCTGTCTTCAAGTCCTATATCACCCTGCATAACAGTCTCTCGAACGGGGCCCTTCGAATCATTACGTTGGTACATTCCTAGAAATGCCTGATCTCTCGAAAGACCCGACTTTGTACTAAATTGGAGGGCATAATGCACTTCTCTTTGATTTCTTAGATTCAAGAGGTGGCTTCTTATGTCCTCTTGTTGTCCCGGGGGTTTCACATAGTTTAGGACGTATATACCATGTGCGTTAATTGGGGTGGGTTTTTTTGGACTAAAACCGTACGTATACATACGGAATTAAGTGGTTTTTTTGGGGTAATCTAGTGTAATTTGCATACGACAAGGGTTTTTTTGAACCCTGGATAAGGCGTATACGAAGGGGTTTTTGTTGACCCCATTAATGCACATGGCGTATCCCCATTACAATAGGTGAAACCCCCGGGCTTGTTGTTGCCCGGCCTCCCTCTACGCATTTTTGTGTCTTCTGCCTGTGATACCACTGGTTGTAAGCCGTCCCTTGGTGGAGATAGTCCTTGTACGCCGCCGTTCTCCTCTCATAATTGATGTCCCATTTGAGTTTGAAGGGCCTCTCCCCTGTCGGGTACACCTTCTTTGATGTCGGCATCTTAGGGCCATACTGGGAATGGTGGTCTTGCCGATTGGGGTTCTTCCTGTTCTTGCTTCTCTCCTTCTTCGGCCTGCCTCACTCCAATTACTACTCTCGGTTGGCTTCCCTGCATTCTTCTCCGCCTGTCCGTAATCGTATCTTTGTTCCTCCTCTTGGAGGAGTCTTGGGTCGCTTTTCCTTTACAGTTCCTCCTCCTCCCTTCCTCCGGGTCTATATGTTCCTCCTTCGCCTCGGACCCTGACGCCACAGTTTCTGTTTGAGCCGAATCATACGAGCCCGAAGAGCTAGATTCGTTCGAGTTTTCCATTTCCTCGAGCGAATTGCCGGATGAGCCCGACGGTTCTATTAGCAAGCTTAGCTTTCCCTCTTCTTGGATGCTTCCCTTCTGGAATCTTCTTCTGACCGGCTATGGCGCATGCATCGAGCCTTGGTCCGGTGTATCTTTCCTTACAGGATGTCTGATTAGTGCAGACTATGGCTGATAGTACAAAAATGCGGTTCGCTAATTCTTCGAAAAAATTATCCGTGTCAGATGCAAAGAGAAAAAGTGTTATGGGAGAATTTTTGGAAAAGTGGGTCCTTAAAATGGGTGAATTTGGGACAGACGTGTGTATCAAATTCAATTTTTGGGACAGTTGGGAAAATTTATTATGGCCACCTATATTAATGGTAGCTCCTACATTTTTAATTTTTTGAAATTTTCAATGGTTCATGGCCTAAAATTGGTTACTCCTGCCATTTTTCACTAAGAACTCCAATGATTTTTCGCGCAATTCCTAGTAGAATAATGGGTTGTAGACACAATTTCAAACCAATTTTATTAGAAAAGTTCTTTGACTCTATCAATTATAGCTTTTAGTCTCTAGCTTCAATTATGACCCTAATGAGGGGATTTATTTCCCCCTCCAATTTTCGAGGCTCACAATTGGAACTCCCGTTCCAACTTCTTACTAGGCTAATTAGTCATCTAAGTCTAGGGTTATGGCTAGTGCTTAATCTTGGTCAACGAAGATCGTGCTCTGATACCATCGTGGCGCTTCCTACTTCATATACAGTGCCCCATCGTACACTCCGTCGAGAATTCCCCATTTAATGGACTCGCCATCGAATGGGCCCTTCGTTGGACTCGAGTTCTGGAATGGCTAGGACCTCGAGCTGAGGAACGAAAGTGTCCTATGGCCCTTCCTCAGTGGGCTCCTATATCAGTGGAAACATAAACATATGTTAAGCACATAACATATAAAATGATAATAGAACTACCACGAAGGGTAGTAAGATCCATCCAATCTTCGTAACCATAGATATACATCTAGCACATACTGTGACGCTCCCTGGTACTATACGATGCTCCCATCGTATAGGTACGGGAAATTCCCCTTCCCAGTAGCTCACTACTGAGTTGGGCCCTCT
>JAANSK020281847.1:0-10972 GCA_011763485.2 Isoetes engelmannii | reverse complement strand
TTGGATGACGTGGCATGGCACGTGGATAGCTTAGAATTGCAGGAAAAAGGGCAGCTTGGGTTAGGCAAGCCTGCTAACGACTTTATATAAGAATGGGCATGGATAGAATTCTCTCTGGCTTCTCTATTCCTACTCTGAGAATCTGTCTATCCATATGGATAAACTCTCCAGAACTTTCAAAACTTCAGGAATATGCATATAACAATGAATGATCTTTAGTCTGCACTGAATTGAGGAATTCTAGAGTTTGTGAGCTTTTATGCCACTCAGATATTTTGGGGAAAATTTACCTTTTGCTTAATTAGGACCTCCTTTTTCTTAAATCAACTGAATTACCTAAATCAGCTCTTGGTCAGGTCAATTGACCAGTTATAGATCCATTCCGGATCTTCTATTGGACTTCGGATTTTAAGGCGGTCGCTACTACTGTAGCGACCAATTCAAAGATCGTTGTTTATATTTTTAAAGTTTATTAACTACCTTTATTAGTTTCCTAAGGTTCTTGAAATAATTCTAACTTGTTTCAATTTAACCATAGATATGTATGTGCAGAACAGGCTTTATATCTAAGATTGCATCTGTGTTCATCTCTGCAAGTCCTCTGAGCCACACTCCCGAGCTTGTGCTGTATCAGCCTTCGCATCTGGTGGATGTTGAATTGGTGATTTTTGCAGGTCACAGATCGAGGTCAATTGCATGGATGCGCTTATCCTCACAATAGTTTTCTTTAGGAGTGGTCCTTTGCGCTAGGGTGGCTTGGAGAAGCGAGAGGCGCCTCATGGAGTTGGGTTAGTGTTAGTTCCAGTGGATGTTTCTCTTTGAGTTTGATGGACTCTTGTTTTGTTGGGGCTGATCTTTTGCGTATAGGGAGTTGACATTTTCAAAAAAAATAAAATAAAAAAATTAACCTTATCGTCAATTATACAAGTTTGTTTAGTAGTATCTGATTAGTCTTGTACACCCAAAAAGGCTGGTGGGCATGAGAGACTTTGTTGAAAGTGTTTTAAAAACATGTTGAATAAAAAGGAGGGCTATCATGAAAAAGGAGGGCCCTCATGGCTCATTCTTCATTCTTTCAACATGGTTGTTGGCCTGTGTTTGGAGTTCAACTAGGCTCTAGAATCATCAATTTTCACTGGTGGAGGCAGCCACGGAACATGAAATACTAGATATAGCCAAACACCTGGAGGAAACTCGAGCCGGAATACAACATAACTGATTTGAGTCGTGATCCGATAAGGAACAAGGCGATGACAGTCAAGCTTGTTGCAGGGACGTGAGATAGGGAGGTCCCTATGCAAGGCAAAGTCACCAAACGTGAGGTATAGAAGCCTCTTGATGGTGTAAATTCACATAATGCCGATAGTGTTCTTGAGTCTAAAGAAAGTGGTGATGAAGATCTAATTGAAGAGTCTGAAGCTTCTCAAGCCAAAAATGGTCATATACCGTGACAGTAAGAAACCAAATAGGATGTTAGCCCGAGTTCAGAAAGAATGGAGTCTGTGCAGTGGAAGCATGTACTGAGTTATTATAGTCAAACTCAGCTAAGGGAAGCTAATCGACCCAATCACCCTATTAGTAACTGATCAATAACTGATAAAGCACGTCAAATATTGTTCTAGAGTTTGATTGGTGCGCTTTGTTTGCCCATTACTTTCTAGATGATGACCATAAGTCAACGTGAAATCGATATGTAATAGCTTCTGAGGCAGCACCCAGAAACCCGCGACAAACTGAGAACCACGATCCTGACGATAGTGTATGGCAATCCGTGAAGCCTAACTACTTCATGAAGAAGAAGAAGACCAGTTGTCCCTCGCTGGTGATGGTGACATTGCATGGAATAAAATGAACCATCTTAGAGGAGAGATCAACGACGACCATGATAACATCATGTCCTCGAGAGAGTGGCAACTTCGAAATAAAGTCCACAGGAAAACTCTTCCACAATCCATCTGAAATAGACAGCGGTTGAAGAAGACCACGAGGAAGATGTCTCAAAACTTTCTCTCGACAGCAGATATCATAGATCAGATGAAAACTTCAAGAGAATGGCCGAGCCCATACCACTAATACTCTCGACTAATAATTTCAAAGGACTTGGCTGCTCTAAAGTGGCCGGCCATAGGTGAGTCATGGCAAGCCTGGAGAACTCGAAGCCTAGAAGCACGATTTGGAACATATAGAAATCCATGAAAGAATAGGAGTCCATCTCAAATCTCAAAATGATCATGTCCGACCGCATTTGCCGAGAATAAGATGATGAGCCAAGATATGAAAATACATCTTGAGCCAATGGATCAGAGGGCAGAGATGCCCGAGCAGACTCCAATAAGCTTGTATCACGAGGCCTCTCACACAAAGTAATGGCCATAAGCTGGAACCGGTCAGGTCATAGAATAACATGTGATTGCTGATAAAATGCGCAACGACATGGCTTAGGCTCAAAGTAGAAGCATCGGGACAAGGCATCAGGCTTTCCTTAAAGGGATCCAGGATAGTACTTGATCACGAAATCAATGCGGGATAATACTTGAGTATGCCACCGTGCCTAGCGACGGTTGAGTACTCGAGCAGATTAAAAATATTCCAGACTTCAATGATCAATATAAATTGTGGCCTTATGAGAAGATCCTTCCAGAAAATGTCTCCACCGTCGAAAGAGTCCACTGTCGCCAAAACCTTTATATCATAAATCGGATAGTCAATTTCTGCAGCCTGGAACATCTGAGAGCGATAGGCGATCGGATGCAGTTCATGGTCATTTCCTCATGTGACAGAATATTGCCAAGAGCAAAATTAGAAGCATCTGCTTCGACAACATATAGGGGCTTGCAAAGGATCTGCATGGATAAGAACTTGGTGTCGTGGTAAAGGCATGCTTCAGGATAATGAAAGCAATTTTTGCTTCCACGCTCCATTCAAATAACACATCCTTTGACATGCGGCGTGTCAAAGGAAGGACAATCTCTGAATAGTCCTTGATGGAGCGGCAATAAAAATTGGCAAACCACAAGAAGCATTGTATATCCTTGACTGAGGAGGGTATTTTTCAATTAAGAATTGTGCTGAGCTTCTTTGGATCCATGGAGACACCATGAGGTCCCTGAGGTGTGATACGATAGCCGAGGAGCTTGACATTATCTTGTTCGAACTGACACTTCTTAGACTTAGCATAAAGTCCATGTTCTCGCAGCTTCTGAAGGACCTTACAAACATGTTCTTCATGCTTTTCTAGAGTCTTCGAATAGATCAGAATATCATCCAAATAGATGATAACAAATAGATTAAAAAACTCTCAAAAGACATCGTTAGCCATGTGCTGAAAGACAACTTGAGCATTGGTAAGGCAAAAGGGCAGCAGAAACCATATGTTGAAAGACCATTGGAGCATTAGTAAGACCAAAGGGCATGACAATGTACTCAAAATGCTTGTACCAAGTTTGGAAGGTTGTCTTTCACTCATCACCTTCTCTGGTCTGGATAGGATTATAGGCACCTCGAAGATCAATCTTGGTGAAGAACATATGCCTTGCAACCGCTCAAGTAACTCTGGAATCAGAGGAAGGGGATACCTATTGCACACAGTGATCTGACTGATCATTATCTTTATGTACTAGGTAATTGATGGGCAGTGGGGTTTTATGCCTTGTAAAACCACGAGGTGGCCAACGAGTGGCGGCAACCATAAGTTGCCATCGAGTGGTTTTACAGGGCATACAACCCCCCTCCCCACCAATTACCAAGCGTAATGCATAGTTGGGGGGCAATTACGTTGAATAGAGTGGCTTACAACTAGCATTTTACATAAAATACCATTCTACGTTATAATTTACATGTAATTATGGAGTAATTGCACCCAACCATGCATTACGTACCAGCTATGATCGATCAGTTACAACAATATGAATCTAAGTTATTTGGGAGCTGGGGGCATTAACTCAAGGCAGTCATTCCCAATTGCCCCTTCTACCACAACAGAAACCATGTCTCATACATCCTCATTCTCAGCTTCTGAAGTTTTGCCACCATGTTTTGAATTTGGCAACTGCCATCAACCAGAAAATTTTGTTTGCGGTGCAACAAGAGAATCCAGCTCTTACTGTGACAAATTTTTTATGGAGCAGGAAAAGATGGTTGCATAGATATGACTATATTTAGTGTTTTTAATTCGACGTACAAACTCTATTACATTTACCTTATTTCACACGTCCACGATTAATGCCCAGCATCGCCGGGCACACGTTTCTAGTGACTTCTATAAAGCATAACCAAAATGCGTATTTTGGTAGTTTTGAAAAATTTTAGGGGTATTTTGGTACAAGTATTTCCCAACTTATATACGATGCAAGTAGAAGTACAAGCTGAGTATAAATACAAGTACAAGTTGTGTACAAGTACAAGTATTTCATACGGATACAAGTATTTCCCAACGGGAAAATAGCGAAATCAATCCCGAGCTTTACCTCCTTTTTCAAGTTCAAAATTTTACTCCGGCGACGACGGTAGGTATGATGAATACCCCTCATTTCTTGCTTCTTGGGCAGGCATGCTACTACATGTGTTGCAACCAGCTGATCCGTTTTTTTCCCGCAGTCAGCAACTGTGCTTCTGAAGAAGTTAATGTTTTCTCCGGGATGACGCGCCTTTGCCATGGATATACGGACGGAAGGTTGCACCAAGGCCAGGTATTTTGAGGAAATGTGTTTAAGCTATAATGAAATGCTTTTTAAAGAAACTCTGATGTTAGGGTAAACTCGGTAACAAAATGCATCGGCAGTACGATAGATATCCTACTCTTAGTCGGTTTCCGAAAAGATTCAGAATTGCCCTGTCACTTTTGTACCTGTCAATGGACATTTTTCGTCATGAGATTATCAGGCAACTGAACTGGGCAATCAACAGGTTTTATCCAATGATTTCAGAGATTACCGTCCTTTTTCTGAGGAAAAAAAGGTTTTACAAATGGAGAACAAATTTCTACAAGCAAAACTTGGCATCCATCTTGAGTTCTGGCAGATAGATCAACGGCACCTTGAAGAAGAACTTTTGAGGGTACACTCTTGCCTCTATATTCTTCTTTATGAAATCCCTATTGTGTAGTCGAAAACAATGTTTTTAGCATTGACAAAATGTTGTACGTTTATAGTTGTTTGATAATGATTCAGCTTGTCATGATCACTTCATAGCAAGTTAAACAATTTCAGAAATCAAGGGTTTAGACGACCATTTGGCTTTAGGGAAACGAAAATGAACCTGAGTGCATTTTTTAGAAACCTGTAGTTGATATACAATATGGAAAGCTGAATCAATACTTCATTGCAGGTTCTACAGTCCCAACTAAAGATGTCACAGGCGTGGTCATTGAAATATAGAAATTGAGATGATTTTTGATCTAGGTGGTACTTACATAAATCTTGCAGAACAGACTTAGTTCCCTATCTATGAAGAGATTGTCTTTTGCGGCAGTACCTGTAATGAAGAGATTGTCTTTTGCTGCATTACCTGTAATATGCCAGCACTTGCTGGTCCCTTCATCACGCAATATATCTGCTTCTGCTACGTTATATAATTTCTTCTGAGAAACTATGTATTCATTTGGCTTACTTTGCATTTAAAATGCCATTAATATTGACCAGGAAGCTTCTTTGTTTGATATCAATGTGATGCAGGCTAATACCATTTGTGAGAAAATGGAAGTTTCTCATGCATATGATCTGGCAAAGCTTAATTGCAATTTGGCTTGGAAGGATGAAGAAGCTCTTATCTTAAGATTGAAGCTTGGTAAAAAGATTTTTGACTTGATTTTCTGTGTAATAAGTGCTAAAAGTTCTGTTGCATGTTGCAGAAAAAACATTAGATGACCTGGATGATCTCCAATCACGATTAAATGTGTTCACTACATATTATGCCATTCAGAAGGTAATGACAAAACGTTGTTTTATCCCTCTTCACACGTTAAATATTGTGTCCGTCCAGGAAAACAGTGAGCATAATGTTGGAAATGAGGAGGAAATGGCAGTCAAGAAACAAATTGAGAACCTTGAGAAACAAATTGAGGATCTTCAAAGAAAGATTGCTGACAATGAGAGTGACCACAAAGCACATCTTGAAAAGGAGAAACATGAGAAATTAGTATTTGAATCACAATCGAAGAAAGAGATGTCTGGTCTCATGAGGGAAAGGGACTTTGTGTGGAATCAACTGAAATTGATGGAAACTGATTACTGTAGCCGCATCAAATTAAAAGAAGAACAAATTCAGACTGCAAGAGCAGAAGTGGAAAACCTACGAACTGCATTGCAGAAGACAAAGGATGAAAAAGATGCAGAAGTTGTTAAACTGAACTCCGATTTAAAGCAAGTGGAGGATATGCTGGGACATGTGATGGCAAAGTCAAACCATGAAAAGGATGGACATAGTACTGCGGAACATGAGCTAGATGAAAATGCTTGCCATATGCATTCTCCTGGTTCTGTCTCGAATTCTGATGTTGAGCTTCCAGAGGCTGAGCCTGAGGTGTCCGTTGAAAATGTAAAAGTGGATCATGTTACCAAGGTAAGTGTGCAAGTTGTATATTGCCCTTATTTCAAACGTACTGGACGCTTAATTAAGCCAATTGCTTTACGTTTTTTAGGGAAAGAAAAAGGTTAATGGGGAGGATAGATCCCCTGATGCTGCAAACAAGCTCAATGCAGCGTTGAAAAGAAATGATGATCTTCAACTTGAAAATCAGAACCTGAAAGCGCTTTTTGCTGAACTTGAGGCAAACTATAACAAACAGGTATTGCATTTTAGCTTCCCTAATGAGGAACAAATAACAGTTCTCTTCTTTTTTACGAAGCAAGTGTAATATTATTTTTTTAATGGTTCATTTTCCTGCAGAAGACTGAAAAAGTCGTTCGCAACTCCAAGAAGGGTTCAATAACTCGGAACTTAAAAGCTGAGCTAGAAGCAGCTGCAGCTTCACATGAGAAAGAAAATTTGGAAGTAAATATTGTTTGTGGCATGCATTTATTAAGCATGCATACTGCAAGTTGGTACCAATTATTGAATATCTTTGTATTTCTGGTAAACAGGATAATAGCATAAGGAAGAGATTACGGTCTGCAAAGGGCGGAGGTACTGGAGGGAAGGGCAGACTAGTTGAACAGGATGAACATGCCACGATTGCAAGGAAAAGTAACTCAAAGGTCAGGCTCTTTGAAAGAGATAGTGTAGGAACATTTATTTTTTTTAGCTTGATGGAATTATTATTTTCAGCATAAACTGTCATCAGGAAAATTGGATGCGTCAGAACAAAAGTTATCAGCAGAACATTCTCGACTTGTCAAAACAGGTCTCTTCTCTAATGCTTTTAGCATTCCAAAGATCAAAGACACCTCAACGTTTGTGAATACCTTTAGGTGAAGTCACCCAGAATTGGAGGCAATTCTCTCTATTGCATCCATCTTGCTAAGTTATTTTCATGTACAATACCTGTTTAACCTGCTGTAACTGACTGAGTAACCCCTACATAGTACATATGAATCATTTATCAGAAGTAAGACATGGATGACTTTATCCAGAACCAACGTTTCAACGTTGAGAAATTGATCTACTTACAAAAGTTATATATGAAATATTTAAAGCAGTACTAGATTTATCCATCATTAGTTTAAGCAATTTGTATTCACTTGGTGAATCATAATAAATCTTAGTGCCCTTAACTATTCAATCATGCGAGCTAAACTTTCTCTAAATTCCCCTTAGCTAGCTGTGGAAGTCTAACAATTTAAATATGTAAAAATGGACACGATAACGCTTGAAATGCCGAATCGTATTAGCACTGCACACTTCACACTTAGGATGCACATGGTCAAAGAAACAACCTCGGGGAAAGGCCATCGTGAGTATGTTCTAACCTTGGGGTTAAGTTAACCTAAAATTTAAGTTAACCAATAGCTTGCTATACACTTGTTAGGTTATCACTCATATTGCAAAGTCTGTGCTTTCACAAATAGCTAGTCGGGGCTAACTATTAACATAACAAAATCTCTTAAATTCCTTCTGGCACAACAAATTGTTATGTTATAATAATCAACAAAACTGCATATGATAAGCGTTGTCATCATAAAAGATTGAGTACAAAAGCATGATTATACAAGTATGAGGCCTACTAAAAGCATCAAATAATTTTGTTTTTTGTCTTAGTTCTTGGAGCTCTAGGAGTTCCCTTTTCCACATCTATATCTCAACTTTCAACCAAGAGGTTATAAAGCACACAACCCAAAAATATGAGCTCAAGTATAAAAGTTACATCTATTTCCAATGTTGTCTTCCAACACTTAAATACGTTGTTTTAGAATCCCAAAAGATTGTCCAATGAAGAGTAGCTTACACATGGCTTTCATTCAATAACCTCTCAATTGGTTGTAGCTTTGCTACATCTCCAATATATGGAGTGGATAATGCCTTGGTCAGAGGGCGTTATGGGAATAAATTTTAAGGGCCAAATCCGAGCCATTTTGGCCATAGCCATATTGCCTGGGAATTTAATTCCCATTAACGCCCGAGGCCAAGGCATTATCTCCTTAACACCCTGCTTCGAGGGTGTTATGAGCCTTCGTGATAGCGCCCTAGGGCATTATGGGGCTTCGTGATAATGCCTTAGGGCATTAAAGCTGTTTTAGCCATAAAAAAACCCAAGGAGCAGTGTGTTAAGGTGATATATGAGCCATGTATAAGACACATATACCCCTTGTCCCCAATGATGTAAGGCTGAAGTCGATAGTTACCATTGACGATGAATGGTGGCTTTCGCAAAATTTATCGACGCATACCTTAGTGCCAAACCCGAATACCTAAAGATTCATGCATCATGGGTGGATAACCAACAAACACATCTTTAAACTTCCTAGAGGTATCACATACAACCTATAATATGATTAGACGTCTTTGTGTCATAGTAGTCGCCGCCATGTAGCCTAATGACCATATCAATTTAGTAAGCCACTTGCATCTCTTGATGATACTTCGGTACCTACAAGTTCATTACTTTTTGGCCACCTATCTTTATGCTCGAAATGTATGCTGCCTAGTGGCGGGACGTTAAAAATGTTTCTTTCTTTCTTAAGAACCATATAGGCCTAACAAGAATGCATTTTTATGATGTTTGTCGAAATCACAACCTTTGAAAAAATGTTATCCCAAAGTGAACATATACGGGTATTGATATCCTATAGCGAGTATCTTAATTTTTGAACATAGGATCCAACAAATAAAAAATTCAAGCAAAGGAGGCTTTGGTCATACAAAAAGTCTCTTTCATCATGGAACAGTTCCATTGCAAACTCATCCCACCACATTGTGCTTCTAGACTTCACCCACCAAGAAGTCTCTGAACCAATGGCTGTAGCAATAACAATAGCATTATGCATAGTGATGGGCAGTTTTTTAATTGACCTACCTAGCTTTTGGACCTCCCCAGCATAAATAAACATCTTCACCAAATAATTCATGCCATCATCATTGCATCACTAATATGCTCATTATATCCTATCATAACAAAAAGCAATCAAGATTTTTTGAAGGGCAATGAAGGACTATGGAAGGGCAATGAAGGTTAGTTTGAAGGGCAATGAATGGTAGTCAGCACTTGTGTCGCAACATGCTTTTTTAAGTATGTCAATTAAAATAGCACCCTACATTTGAATCACTTGCTTCAAGGATGCGAGTGGAATGTGAAGCTTGGATCATCAATGCAACATCCATTTCTTTGATAGTAAAAGGTGCCAATTGCTTCGTTTATAGCCATTGGCCGACCTCCCATGTGCACTCCTTTGTCCATAGTCAATGTAGGAAAAGAACTAATGCTGCATCAGTAAGTGGTAAGTGTAAACAAATAGAGATTCAAGATATCAAATATCTTGAAATTTAATCCTAAAACTTAGGTTAAGAACCTTCTTAAAGAACTTGTCATCAGAAATGAGTTAGGTATCCTTCAAAGCCATAAACCTGGACAATAAATCATGTTTTTCTTCTATGAACTCATTGCCCCTTTTAATGTATGCCAAGTCTTCAGTTGTCTTTTGGATGACAGAAGATGAAAATTCATCCAGCACTTTGATGGCCGCCTTCAATTCTTCTTCAAGGCCTATGCTAAACATTCTCTTTCTCCTTGTGTTGGATCACATAGACCATTTGGTCTCTGTGGACGATAGGAATACGTTCAATACTTTAAACCTGACCCTTGACAAAGAAAGGTGCAACCATCAAGGGTTTATTTCAAAACTTAGCTTGCAAATATGATGGTGCTAATCTCAAAGCCAACAACTTGCCCCTGAGTCTTCTATGGATCATGGTCCACATTAAATATGACATTCCCATCCAAATATACTTAAGAAGAATGAGTACTAAATTACTAATCCGAGGATAAGTATTTAGGATAGAGATTGAATTAGATTAAGGCAATGATTATACGGTAATGACATATTAAGGTTAAATCTGATAAACTGCTTAGATAAGATAGGATATGATAGAGAATATTTCATGGAAAATACTTGTGATAAGATAGAAAATACATTGGACAAGATTACTCTAAGGTACAAACTACGATAATACAAGGCTGCAAGTTGTTTAACTATGAGCACATTGACTCTGTATAAAATTAGTATAGCTGGTCCAAGGTAAATGACAAAGCTCTATTGCAAGACAACATCAATTCATTGGGCAGTGGATCTAATGATAGCAAAGTAGTGGCAAATGTGATGGAAGGTACTCTATTTATAAAAGACATTATCAAGTCAAATATGACCGTAAAATTCATATACTAATATGAAAAATCAATTTCATGTCCTTGAATAAAATTCTGGACATGGGTTTGCTTTTGCTTAGTGTACAGGTACTTTATGCACTTGAACGTTGAGCTCACATTATCTACCAGGGATAGGTTCAATACGGCATACGTATTATATGCCAAAAGTATTTTATG
>JAANSK020281836.1:0-10973 GCA_011763485.2 Isoetes engelmannii | reverse complement strand
GATCTGGACTGCAAAAACTAAAGTTTAAGGCCGGCCTTTTTTTTTTTTTTTTTTTTTTTTTTTTGGCGAGTGAGTGAATGTGCATGACAGGAAGTTACGCAATGCTTTAATGGAGTATGCAATATTCGTGGAGTATGCCGGAATGGCCATAGCTAAAGCTTTCCACCTCTCGACCTCAAACTGGGCCCCTTTTTAGCACGGCCTAGATTGCTGCCCCATCATTGGATTAAAAAACTTTGAAGGTGTAACTAAAAAAAATTCAAATTTTATTGTTGTAGTTATGGTTGTTTTTAGCAGGCTTGCCTAACCTCTTTTATAATAATTCTTGCAAGTACAATATTCTTGCAATGTTAGCTTATCCACATGGCTTAACACCTCAGGTAAATTTATCTTAAGTCGTTAGATGCTAAAATTTCATGATCGATGGCGCAAAAATTATAAACTTATAAAAAATCCTCTTCCTTCTGCCCTGGCGAGGCTGGATTTCTTCAGTCACGTGTCCAAGCTCTATCAGAAGTGCATGTGGCACTGGTTCATCACACCCTGCGGCCAGGCATTGCATGTTGTCCAGCACAGACCCAAAGCAAGCTAAGCACCACTTATGGTTGCACTTTGGCTAGATATGCATGGTGTATTCTTCACTAAAATCTAGACCACATATTAATTCAAAAGTTTGAGTAACAGAGGATAAAGGAAAATTATAAATACCTATGGTGATGTTGATGGCCTGCAACTTCTTGTTAGTCTATAGCACAGAAATTTGTGTGGCCTTTGAATGGCATTTCTCAATCCCAACAACATGTGCTGCTATGTCCTTTTTCAGGACTGTGACTTCACGAAGCATAGAGTTGTACTCGCCCTTATTCATAGTCTGCAGTGTCTGCTCCAGAAGACCCCTCAACAGATTCTCTTCAGTCTTAAAAGAATCAGCTTGCTTTTGATAGTCTGCATCACCATCAAACTCATTCCTCAAGTCACATCTGAACTTGTATTTTTTTTCAATAACATCAGCTAATCTGCTGCAGACAAGTTTGTTGCTAGCCAAACTGCCTTTTATTCTCAAAACCTCCTCTTCGACCTTGCTCAACCTGCTCGCAGCCTCAGCCGTCATCTCACAAAGCTTTCGGACCTGCATGGCACGATTTGCACATTCCTATCAAATGTATTCATAGGGTTTTTCCTATGCCTCTTCTTCAATGTATCCTTGTTTGAATCATCTGCAAAAGATGCCCAGTGTACCTAAAACTCCTTTGGGTTCGCCAAGACCTTGTTAGTGTGCTGCCAATGCTCGTGAATCACAAAGTGCGCAAACTGAGTGCGCACTTCGTGATTCATGAGCTTCTTCTGGTTACTTTATGAATCGGTTCTGTCAATTCAGCCTGAAGGCCGGTACCACCTCCTTGATCTTCATTTTTTTCGGAATCAAGGGGAGACTTCCAAACCTAAAGCCATTCAGCTACAGAGACGCTTCAAGCTTCAACTCCTTGAGGTTTTTTTCCTACCGAAGGCAGGCCATGAACCGTAGCAAATTCACGCTCTGCCATAGCAATCGGAAGCGGCAAAGGAAAACAAAAAGCTTTTACAATTGAGTTTTAAGAATTCAGGTGAATAAAAATAAAAAATTTACCTTCTTTAGAGTGGCGTCCATCGATTTTAAAACAGAAGAGGGCGCAAGATTTTCGATAGAGGAAAAATGGAAGAGGGTGCAAAGGAAAAACTTCGACAGATCACGAGATTAGAGGAAGCTTGATCCGAAAGAAGACACTTTGGTGCGCATTCCGGAGCTCCTCGGCGCCCATCATGATGACCCTGCAACCCCCGTTACCAGACTTCGTTATGCCCCTACGGCCCATCCGCGTAGAAAAGCACCTGTAATATACAGTGCTTACGACGTGCTGAAATTTTACTTTTTTGTACACCACCAATAAAAAAAGACGCAGAAATAACACTATTGCAGAGGAATAAATGCCTTGGAAAATGTGCAGTCTATGACGCTCCTAGATTATCCACGGAAGTCAACTAGATCCTAGATGAAATGCCTTCTGCTTAACTAGGGACCATGCACCGTTGGTAGGACGCCAAGAGAACAAATTGGCCATCCAGTGTACTTTTAAATAAGCCTTGTAGCCAAGAACTTGAAAGTGCAATTTAAAAAAAAATAAAGGATGAAACTAGTGACTTAGATTGCTTATTTCCTGTAGTGGGTGCCCCGTCATTGATTTACTGCAAGTTGAAAGCCCCCCACGCAAGAGCAGATTTGAGCCCAGAAGGAGGCACAATGTCGAGTAAGATAATATTTGAACCTTATTGGCATTGCTGCTCTTACTAAAGGTCATCCCATACTTATTCTACTTCAGAGTATTTTTTCAAGAAAGGAAAAGAGAAAGGGCTGAAAAACAGGCTTTGAAAAGGACTGAGAGCTCAGAAAGAATTGCAACAACACGTAAGGAATGCTATTATCACAATTTATTGTGATCTCGTTAGTTACATTTTTATACAGTTCTATATATGTCAATTATTCCTTTTCCATAAGAAAGGGAAAGAAAAAGCAGAAACGGAAACGAGGGCTAAAAGGGCTGAAAAGGAGGCAAAGAAAGAACAAATGAGGCTCCAAAAAGAAGCAACACGCCAAGTAGGCTTTTGCATTCTTATTTACAGATTAATGCTTACTAAGAACCCTTATCTTTAATTGGAATATAATGCTTATGCAAATCTTAGATTTTTTTGCATGATTCGAATAGCATTGGAGGAACATTAATGTAGATTGCAAAAGTTAAACTTATTTGTGCTAGGGAACCCACGGGTCCCAGAGGGTTTCTGGAGGGAAACCGGCTGGCCCGTGCGGCGCTGCCGCCAGCCGGTTTCCCCCAGAAATCCTCTTGGGGCCATGGGTTCACGCACGTGGACCACGAA
Organism: Isoetes engelmannii; assembly: GCA_011763485.2. Classification (NCBI taxonomy): domain Eukaryota; kingdom Viridiplantae; phylum Streptophyta; class Lycopodiopsida; order Isoetales; family Isoetaceae; genus Isoetes; species Isoetes engelmannii. The sequence continues at coordinate 8,060 of JAANSK020281836.1, read as the reverse complement.
GGAGCAGCGTTTTGTGTCCAGTGTTCTTCCTCTGCTCCTCTGCTCATCGATCTGCTATGGCATCCTCCTAAAGAAACGACCGATTTACTAAATCTGATGCCAGATTGAAGGAAAAAATAGATGAAACAGAGAAAAGTTATGGCGTTTCCCAGGCAAAAAAGAAGAAAAATGCTGAGGTCTCTTCCATGCTAGGGCATTCCGCAAAAAAGAAGCAGAATCGGGGCAAATTTTCCCATAGCCAGAGAAAGTCGAAGCTGCTCTTGCTTCAAAAAACTGATCCTGCTTTAAAATGGGCGGTTTCTGCTTTAAAATGGTCAATTCTGTGCTCTAGAGGTCAAGAAGGTAGAAGAGCTGCCGTAAATTTCTTGCTATCTGTGCTATCTGTGCCGTAAATTTCTTGCTATCTGCCGTAAATTTCTTGCTATATGTGAAAAGGACCTCTGCTTTTGCAGTAGAATCTGTGCAAGAAAGAAAGGCAAGAAAGAAAGGCTTACGAAAGGCAAGAAAGAAAGAAAGAAATGTAATGAAAGGTAAGAAAGAAAAGCTTACGATGATGGAATCCGGCGAAGAGGCGAGGTCACTGTCTGCAGGAGAGGATCCATCGCCGGAATCGAGCATTTTGCAGCAGATAAACATAGGTTTTTTTTTTTTTTTTTTGAAGAACTGATATCAATATATTAAAAGAATAACAGTGATATAAAGTGAGTGAGGAGAAAAAGCAGCTGCCCCGAAGAGGCAGCGGTACCCCGACACTCCATCATCATCTCAACTACACCGGAATAAAACATCCATCATCATCCACTATCCCCAAGAAGGTTCGCCAGATGGCGAACTTCCGCTCAACCAACCCTGTGAACACCTGGAAACTCTGAAACAACTTATACCTCAAACGGGGGATCAAGGAGGCTGATGGCTGCTGGATCCCCTGGAAAACCCACAACCGCCTCCGCTTCCAAATCAATCATACTAACCAGGCCACACATAAATGCAAGGCCTGCTTCCTCGGAAGAGACCAACCACCTGGATATAAGTGCAGCAGCAACTGCTGGCTGGTCAATCGAACCCGAAGCTGGGTCTGAACCCAGTCCCAAGCTGTCTGTAAGTGAGGGCAGAGGACCAGACAATGCTCCACTATCTCAGGATGAAGACCACAACACGGACATAGAGGGCTCACTTCTGGGCGAAACCTGCTCACCCGGACGTTCACCCGGATACACCGGTGCACCACCTGCCATAGGAGCACCCTGACCTTTTGGGGAGGGAGGGTACTCCACATCCAAACCCAAACAGAGCGCCAGCGAGATCCCGGAAGCTGCAGAGGCCACTTGCCCGATGGAGGCAAAGTATCATGAATGACCAGCGTACGGTAGGCAGATCGCACAAAGCATGTGACATCAACATCAGGGTGCACCTTCCAAACCTGCACCACCACGTCACCCTGAAGCAGTATGGGTATGTGTAAAGGAATGCAGCAGGCCACCTGCTCCCAAATAGTCTGGTCACTAGCTCTGAGGCGAAACCGGGCTCGGAAGAGCGCCCATGATGTAACCAGACCATCCTCATACCAGTCCTCCAGAGTGCGCACCCCAGCCCGCCTCTAGTGGGCTTGCGTCCGGGCATGAACAGAGGCAGCCAAAGGCAACTGTCCTGGAGGCAAAGGAACCCACAAGAAGGGCGAGGAGTGGTGAAATACCGTGGCAGGATCCAACTGGAAGAGTACCCGCACATGCTCCCACGCCCAGATAAACATAGGTTTCCTCTGCCTCTTCTTCGTCGTTTCGAAGCTCCGGACCGGGGTGAAAGGTTGTTCTTCAAGCTTATGAAAGAAACCCTGTGCAGGCGGTGTTGGGGCGTCGAGGTGAAAGCTTACCTTGCTAGAGATCGAAGAGCAGATTGAAGCAAGGCCGATCTGTTGAAACAGGGCTCTGCAGAATGACTGGCGGCGCTTTGGTGGCGCTGCTTACCAAAATGAAACAAACTTCCCTAAAAAGAACCCTTTTAAGAAATACACTAAAATTACTAGCGGGACGCTGGTCCTCGTGGTTTACGATAATAAAATAGTTGTTTTTAATTTTAGCTCCATATAGAATCAATTAGGCATCATATGGTTAAAGGTGTCATATCACAAGGTGGAATGGTTGTATGGTATGAAATTGCATAGCATGGTTTTAATATTTTGAAGTATCCACACATACAACAAAGTAACATAATACTAAGTAGTGTGATATTCTTCAATACATGCAATAATGGCTAGATGTTTCATGGGAATTCCAATGTGTAGAAAACGGTCAATGATCGATGGATGCTGGATGTTGTGAGGAGCTAATACGGGAGTTTGTAAGATATTAGGAGAAGGGCGAGTACCACATTGAGAAATTAATTGCATTCTTTGTATCAAAGGCTAGAAACATTTGAAATGATTATTTTCTACTGCAACTAAACTACTACGACATAGAACTTATGGCCACTTGTGCGCTTGGCCACTGGCCTCTTGGCCACCATTTTAGTATTCCTGAATTCAAACAGAAAGTCAATTGGCAACGAGGTAAACGAGACTGGAACGCACAGCCGCCCACGCTAGAAATTACTTCCGGACCTTCTTGTTACTACTTAGACTATTATCCAATATATATAGCTTAAACTATACAGCTGCATCTACCTAAGTACCTAGTAATCAGACGAAGCTATGGAAAATATTACAGCAGCAGCATCATCATCGGTTTCAAATGCAAAGACCTTCCATGTTTCAGTAATAGTGGGGCTCGCGGTCATATTTGCGTTTTTCGCCTTGCTCATTATATTGTCACAATTTTGCTCCTCATGCGCAACTCCAGAACAAACCCAGCAACGTATTCATACGCAAACCGAGGAGAAGAAAGGCCTGGATAAGCAAATACTTGATTCCCTGCCAGGATTCACATACTGTAAGTCGGATAAGAACCTCGAATGCGCAGTCTGTCTTTCTGAATTTGAAGAAGGGGAAACAGGACGCAGGTTGCCCGCTTGTGGCCATAGCTTCCATATGGAATGCATAGATATGTGGTTTTATTCGCATTCTACATGCCCGATCTGCAGGGCCAGTGCTCCGGGAAAATCTGTCCCAAAACAGAGCCTGGAACAAAATCAGCTGCCCCAAAGTGCAACTGTCTCTGATATTGTAATTACTGTTGTAGAATCGGGCTCTGCGTCTGTGGAAGTAGGCCTTGCTAAGATTGAAGTGGAAGAGCAATCCCCGTCTTCTTCTTCTTTAGCAGCTTTGAAAGAACTGAGAAGATTTCTTAGCTCAGGCAGAAGGCCGCCGAATGTTTAATTGCAGAAATTTTGCAAGCCATCTGGCTTGATTTTTCCGTCGTGTACATCTCACACCAAATTGTAAATGAATTCTTATAGTCAAGAGAAGGACGAAGAATAGCACCACTGTTGCCAGTGTTCACGGTCTGTGCCAATTTGAAGTATTGGTTTTTCGGAAGGGGCAAACCAAAAGAAAAGCATGCTAGTTTTCTAAAATTTAACGGCAATAAAAAGTTATCACTGGCATTGTCAATTTTGGCGGGCTTTGCAAGTAACTGCATTCTATTATGGCGTACCTATGAATGAAGATGCACCTATGTATGGTCCTATGAAAGTACAAAATGATCTGCAATGTATGCGTAGATAACGCCCTGGCCATAGAACGCCCTGGCCAAGGGCGTTGGCTAGGGCATTATGGCAAAAAAAATCAAGGGCGATATATGGTGCCGTAGCGCACACCCGAGGCATTTTGTCCATGGTCATATCGCCAAAAACATTTTTTTTACCATTAACGCCCGAGGGCTAGGGCGTTATCACCCTTAACGCCCTCCTTCGAGGGTTTATAGGCAGTGTCCCTAGGGCGTTACAGGCCTTCCTATAATTGGCTAGGGCATTATAGGCTGTTATATAGCTTATAAACTCAAGGAGGAGGGGCGTTAAAGAGATAAACTAAAACCATTGAACATTCCCTCAATGTGCCCGACTTCCGGAGCATAGAAAATAGCACCTACACAAGGCCCTTGAAATGTACAATTTTTTATTTTTTATTTTTTATTTTTTTTAGATAAATTTAATAGTGAAAACTAAATCTTAACCAATACTTATTTGTGTGCCAAAAATTAGCTAACACTTTTTTGGGTTTGCACCCAGTTAACGTCTAACATTTCATAATGCGGCACAATGCTTAGTAATAATGGATTTGTATAATTTGGTATAGTGTATAGTGATAATGCACCACTCACTTAGTAGTGGATTCCTGTCAGTTTGGAATATGTGGCGTACAAGTTTTTTGACGTCCAGGAGGAGTTGTGTGGGTGTTATGTTTGGGTGTGTGAAAATTGAAGGATATCTTGAAGGAAATGAAATATTACCTTTCATATCATTCCCAAACTGAAACCTTCATCACCTGCAAATTCCTTCCAATTATCTGTATTTTTACCAGCAGGAACTTTTGGGGCCTAAATTAGTGGCGGGGCTGTAGCAGCGCCGCTTGCCTATTTTTCCGTTCAGTATTTCTTTTGCAGAGTTCGGCTATGGCGTAACAAGCATCATTCGATTCTTCTTCTCCTTAGTCTCCAACTGAAGCAAGCCATGGCTACGGCGAAAGGTTTAACCCCCTGTTTATAGGATTTAGGCCCATGTTTATGCTGCAAAAACATCAAAGCTGCAAAGCACGTACACCAAAGTTGCTCAGATCTACTGGATCTTCATATCTACAGGATCAAAGCTGCTCAGATCTTCATATCTACCGGATTTGCAGCAGGATGAGGGAACTTGCAGGAGAAGAAAGTTTTGTCAGGAAACTTGCACCACCAAGAAGTTTCCTGGAAAAGATTAGCTGGCGACGGTGCCACTCGCGGCTAACGCCGCTCGCCACAGCTGCCGCCAGCTGGCTTTGTCCAGGAAACTTCCTGGTGGTGCAAGTGCCCCCTTCCATCATGTCATAATATTTAGAATTTTAAATTTCTGCCACGTTCATCGTTTCTCGTTTTTTTTACTCCATCCGTGTTTTTCCCCGCTTTTTGTCCCCGTCCGTCATTTCCTAGCTTTTCGTCCCCTGCCTAATTTTCGTCCACCGCTCCTTCTCACTTTTTTTTTTGGCCTTTTCCCCATATATTTTATTTTTCAGCGAAGTCCGGTTTCTTTTTCTTAGCGCTTTCTTCACCAAATACCCTTCTTTCCTTTTACTTTTCTGAGTGCAGACATACCATTCCAGAATACGTATTTCAATAGTACTGGGATGGGTGACCTCCCGGGAAGTCCCGGTGCTGCACCCAACCAGAATACGTATTTCGCCCCGCTTCCCCTTTATTTTTCTTTGTGCAGATGTATAGGGGAAGGGAAGGGGGGAAGCCATTCTTGCTGTCCCCTCCACCTGCTAAATCCGAGAGCGCCGTTTAGGCGCGACCGGATTTAGCAGGTGGAGGGGGCAGCAAGAATGGCTGACTCCCTTCCCTTCTCCAACGTCAAGCTAAGATGACTGGCTTCTCCTGGTTTTGTGCAGGCGGATGATTAGGTGAAGAGCAGGAACCCACACCCGGTTAGCTTGACGTACCATTCCTGCTATGCGAACTTGCTTCCATGATGTGCCAATTCATTCTGTCCATGGTGAGTTTGATGAGCTTCAAGTTTTTTGCAAAAGTTGTATTTTCTGTAGAGTTTCCTAACTACGGCATGCATTTGCCACTTTGCGAGTTTTCTGTAGGGTTTGCCTAACTATTACTATAACATGCATTTCTGCCTTCTCTCCGCCGTCTATCTTCCACGAAATGACTCCGTATTTGGCGAAAAGGATGCAGCACAAACGTTTGAGTATTTCATTTGAGTATTTCATGAGTATTACAGTGGTTCTTCTGCTAGTTTTTCTTTTGCACAACAGCTCTGCATAAACTGCCAAGCATGATAAGCATTAGTCAATAGCCGCATCCATCACTAGGCTCAGCTTCAATAATTTTGATCCTAAAATCCGCATTTAGTAGGTGCTGATGATGCAGCTGCAGATGGGTTTTTGTGAAGAGAGAAAGCAGCGGCACTCTGCAATGGAATCTTCAGTTCTTACAAAAATTGTCACTGCAATCCGCATTATAAACGCCTGTCGGATGCATTATCTTCATTTTGTGTTAATCTAAGATACTATCGGCTATTAACCGGCAGGAATTGTGATCCAGTCCATCTCCACCGTTGATCCCAACCCTGTGACAGGATAGAATCAACTCCAGCCTAATCCTGAATTCCTGGATTTGCTTCGGTTTTAGCTTCAGATGCTGATAATCTTGGTGTGGGCATGATAATCTTGCTGTGGGTGCCAATAATCCTGCTCAAGTATGATAATTCTTGCTGTGGGTGCAGGTTTGGGTGGATAATCTAGCTCTGGAGTGTGAGTGTTCGTGGTCCTGCCGGTTAAAGGGGTCAATCACCCCTGCTCTGCTGTTACAGCCTGTAAATGGGCTCGCCCCTCCGGGCTCGCCCATTTACTGGCTGTAACAGCCTCGCAGGGGTGATTAACCCCTTCTTCAAGGACACGAAAAATGCCAGATTTTGATGAGTTGTTGCTTAAGAAACATTACAGGGTTTAAGCAAATCCATACTTTGAGGATGCAATGAGGAGAGTGAGACATTATAGCAGCCTGTTGTGGAAGCTATAAACTAAAAATTGCAGAACATAGAAAGGTTGGGCTTGCACAAATAGAAAGATTGGGGTTGCAGAGGATAGACGGCTGTTGAAAGATAACCCAATAAGTTTGTGTATGCTTTTGAAGTTTTTTTATCTTATGCTTGTCAAATCGCGCTTGCCAAATCGGACTTGGCAAGCACGATTTCTTTTAGAATGCACAGGATATCCGCCACTTGATACCAGATCAATGGCTTTGGTTTTGTCAAACACAATCCAATTCGCCACTTCCTATGGTAGCGATTGAGGTCACAAAAACCATTGAACATGGTTCGAAGCAGCAAAAACATCAAAAAATGAAAAAAGCCAGTGCCAAGCTCCTGCCTGCCTCCTGGCTCTGCCATTGCTGTTTTCGAACGAGTTCAACACAGGCCGAAGCCTCTACCCGCGATGGCGTACCCCGTGCTCCCCGTGCTCTTCTCACGAAAAGAAAAGAATGAAAAAAAAAACTAGGCATCAGGATGATCGAATGATCCCTCTGCTGCCAAAAGAAAGAAAAGGAATAAAAAAACCAGGGATCCGGATGATCCCTGTGCTGTCAGGAACAGACTTCTGCAGGCCTTCCATGCCAGGCAGGCAAGTCCTCCTACCAAATCGGGCATTCAAATCCCCTATTCCACATATCCTGACTGCATCTGCCGTCACCTTCACTCAGGCCGCACCACAAATTTCGGCAAGGTATTCCTTGAGCCAGAATCGCAAAGTTTTGCATACGCTCTTGGAGTCTGCCTGAAGTCAATTCCGGCCTTAAACCTTTGAACCTTCAAACCATAATTCCACCCTTCACGAAATGGCATCACAGTCAGGAATGGGCTCCTATGCTGCTTCGTCCAACAGCCCGACAGGAGCGGCATGCCTGAATAACCTGTCCCCAACTCCATCTCCCGAACACAACTTTCCATCTTAGTACCATGGACAGCTCCGATGCCAACGACCCTTAAATCCCAATTCACCGTCAAACAACCTAAACAGTGGAAAAAATACAAAAAAAGAAAAAAAGAAAAAAAATGGGAGTAAAACCTAAGCCCCGACCACTGCCATGATGGGTCCCCCAAATACAACATGCAATTTTGCAAGTTTATAGAATGCACTTTTATCAATTGTATCTTTTAAGATATTTTAGACCAGGTGCACCTTGAAATACCTCGGCCGTCGGATTCGTCAATCCTACGGCCCAGATCGTATGTTGGTGCATCTATCTTTTAAGATATTTTAGACCAAGTGCACCTTGAACTACCTCGGCCGTCGGATTCGTCAATCCTACGGCCCAGATCGTATGTTGGTGCATCTGGGTGCCTCTTGTTTCGATTATGGTCAATTATGATTGGGGGCACCTATGATTTTGAAATGTGAAATACGAGTTCGCCTAAGGTTTTGA
>JAANSK020281825.1:0-10974 GCA_011763485.2 Isoetes engelmannii | reverse complement strand
CCAGCTGCATTCTAGTAAGTTCTATCTAGCCGAGAGCTTGCACGACCCCCACCGACATGACCATTGCACCAAGTAAATGCACCTTCACTGATTGGAGGATGTTGATCGTCCTTCATAGATTCTGCATGAATTTCTTAGAATGATAATTTGAACTATTCTCTTGATATTAAGCATGTTCATATTTGATTCCATCTATGCAACCCATGTCCTTAGGATGATACTATTTGACCTGCTACATTCGTAATACACAGATTTTGTGCTTTTTTAAAACTTGGATTATTCCTATGGCAGCAATCGATCTTCATTTGGTCCTTCCATAATTTCGAGTTCTGGTTCATATCACCTCTGATTATGCGCATGTTGTTCACTCCATATCCAACAAGCAGATATGATTTCATTTAGGCCCTTTCCTATTTCTTACTTGCATTATCGTTCACCAGATGTGACGTTAAAGATAGAAGCCATATTTCAAGGGAGATGCAACTCTTTGATGTCTTCAAAATTTGCATGTATACATATGGAGGTGAACATTTTCGACTTGGGGAATGAGATCCATTCTAGTAAAATTTTAATTTACATTTCTTCCTTCAATACTCCTTTGCCAATCGGGCTAATTTGATTTTCTACCATGAGCATTTCTGGCGAATGATGATACACATTTGCATATGTTTACGCTCCCTTTTGCTTGCTTTTCCTTTTGTTTATGCGCATTCTTCCTTTTGGTGTTGCGGGTTGTTTCATCTCTGGTGGAAGGTATGTGTCCAATAGAGAAAATGAGGCAAACGATCGGCACCATTTATTGTATTTTGTTATAAAGCTTGGAGGTTTGATCTCATTTTAAAACACTCCTACAAAGTGAACAACTTTTATATTCCATATATATTGGCTCTATTAATTGTTGTTGATTTACTCCGTTGCTTTGAAGGGGTATTTTAGACCATTACAAACCCAACATATATCTTTGATACAATTGGTTTATAATGTACTTCAATATAGCAAACATGAATCTTTGTCATAGAGTTGATAGAGACCTAATGCAAGTCGACATCTTCAGAATACGTGCACTCTTTTCTTAGCATTTAAATGGGTAATGCTTTTCTTTTTAGTTAACTATATGTGTGACTGTGTCTAGATGTTTGTGTTACATCTATCAATGCCCCAAGACTTGGGCTTACCGTTGTTTGGTTGTAATTTGGGCTTACCATTGTTTGCTTGTATCCATTATTGTTTTTCCTTTTTCATGCAAAACTTTTTTATATCACTACAATTTAGTATGGGGCTCGCATGAAAATGATAAAAACTCCCGACAGATAGGCTTCTCATTCATCTCTCAGCTTATTTTTACAATACTGGATAGTGGGTAGCCGCGTACATGCGAACTACCCACAAAGAAAAAATAAAGGGAAAATCCAATTACAAAACTTGGACCCCCAAAAATTACAATGCTAATAGATGTTGCTGGCTTGCTGCTCTTTTTGTTTAGGTCCCATAGGCCAATTGGTCTCGTGGACAATAAAAAATCTATTCTATTCTATTCTATTTTTGTACCTGCCGAAAGCTTATCATCGGGATTAGAAAACCCTGCTCTTTCGGGATTTCGAGGAAAACCTTAGTGATAAGCCTTTGGCAAGGAGTTTTGACAAATGTATGACTGCAAAATCACTCCCAAAAAACCAACGAATGGAGAAGTCAAAGGTGCCGCCGCTTGCTAACCCGTACCTACACATCACCAACACTAAAACACAAGAGTAAAAAAGAAAAAACCTCGAAAAGCGAGGGGTTGTTCAGGCGTACCATACCACAAAACCTCGAAAAGCGAGGGGCTAGTCACGCGTACCACACGACAAATACAATAACAATAAATTAAGGAGGAGGGAGGGGGGGGGAGGGAGTTTTTTAAAGACAAGAGAACAATGTACTGCTGAGACAGAAGAGGAAGCATCGATGAGATGTTCATGAAGAACTATGCCTTAAATAACGATATCCCAACCAGGAAATGCATGCAATGCATGCATGCCGGACATGCATGCTCGTCCCTTCTAGAAAGAATGGGGTTTGCATTAAAACGACAAAAACTCCCGAAAAGAAGAGAACAATTATCAAAACGGGATCGAGGACAAGGATCAAAGGATTAAGGCCTAGACGAGGTAAAGTCGAGAAAGGACATGCCATAACATGAAAAGAGATGCCAAATTATTCAAGCGAAGCAGAGATAAGCCCCTCCCCTACATGGTTTCAAAGATAAAAGAACAATGTACTACTGAGAGAGACGAGGAAGCGCCAATGAGATATTGATGAAGAACCATGCCTTAAATTGTGATCTCCCGACCAGAAAATGCATGCAATGCATGCATGCGAGACATGCATGCTTGCCCCCTTCTAGAATCTCGATCCGATGGCTCGGATCGATGCCAATTTGTAACTTAGCATAGAAGACATGTATCAAGAACCTACCCGAAATACACAAAAACTACGTACAATAATACAGAAGGTGTATGCCAAGATCTGGCAAGAATTTTATTATACAAGCGAAGCAAGAGTACAATGGCCCGAAGGCGCTCAAGAATACAGAACAGGGGTACAATGACCCGAAGGCGCTCAAGAAAACAGGACAGGCGCTGAGAGGGTTCAAGACTGGCATTGGACTGGAATAGTTCACCCAGAATGAGGCTCTGCTAGATATACTCGCACCAACGGTCGAGATCACGCCACTCCAGTGGCCGAGATGGCGCGACGTGTCACCCATGCACGACGTCCGTGTGACGACCATATTGGATAATATTTGTATGTATTGGATAATACTCGTATGGTCGTCACACCATCCCTCTCCTATGACGACGTCGAATGGGGCAGACAGTAGTCGGAGTACTGAGACTGAGCTTGTCTAGATAACGCCTGTGGAATTCGGCAATTTTACCAGGAGCAGCGCCGTAAGAACTTGGAGTCCAGGATTTCACGGACCTCAAATTCCTCATGATCATCAATCTCGACTGGTGGCGGAGGTGGAGGCATGCGATCTGGAATATGATTCGCCATATAAGGTTCCAGTAAAGAAACATGGAATACCGGGTGCAGCCGAACTGAAGGCGGGAGCTCTAGCCGGAAGGCAGCATTCTCGACTTGATCAATGATTTTATACGGACCCAAGCGGTGATAATCCAACTTCTAAAAATGAATGAATGAATGAATGAATGAGCCATAGGAGCTCTCCTTTACTTCCAAAAAAATGTACAACATATGCTTAACACACGTCCAACCCTCATGCCGACCGGCCTTTTTGGGCGTACAAGACTAGTCAAATACCACGAGATAGAATTGTATAAAGGACTATAAAAAATCTTCAACTCCGCGAGTCGCAAAAAGACGACCCCAACAACATAAGTCGAGCAGAACATTCCCCATTTTGACAATAAACCAACTCCACGGGGCACCTTATGCTTGCAGGTTCTCCATCTACAAGTCAACCGACCGTGAGGATAAGCGCCTCCATGCTAACCAACCTCAATTTGTAACCTGGAAAAACAACCAAATGCAACATCCCAGCACAAGGGCCGCCAAGACTCTGGCGCGAGGGCCAACTCATGGCATGAGAGCCACGTCCACGTTCACATCTCGCCCCAATACCTGGTACGAGGACCACCTTCCCACCGGTACGAGAACCATCACAACATCCCAACTCCCCGAAAGAAGGAACTCCAAACAAAGGCTTGCCAAAGAAAGAACTTATCCACATTGATACTTGGCACGAGGACCACCAGTCATAGCACAAGGACTTAAAAGCAACGAAAGATACAAGAGAAATACAAACAAAGAAAGAACAACACGGAACCATTGACCCCACGAAAAAGCTACTCTAAAAGGTCAAAAGCACGAGAGGGTGGGACAAGCAACCTAAAGAGGAGAGGCTCAAGAATGGCTGATGAAGAGAAAAGACGTGGGAAGATACTTAAATACTCTAAAGGGGACACGCCAACTAGTCTCAAGAAGCGGATTTATCTGCTTATCTCGAAACGCAGATAAATCGTACTTATCACAAGGTCGCGCGGTGGGCAGGTCATGGCGCAGGAGCCAAACAAAATTCCCAACTGAAAAATGTGGAGCATCCCGACGATGCTGATCTGCATGATGGCGGTAGCGTTCCTGGGCCTGGAGAAGGTGCCCCTGAAGGTCATCCTGGAGCTGACGGAGCTTGTCAAGTCGATCTTCCACACTGGGATTTATCGAATCAGGGCCTAGAGCAATGAAGGACCAGCGAGGATGGGTGCCGGAGTTGACAAAGAGTGGTGTCTGGCCCGTGGAAGCATGGACTGAATTATTGTAAGTGAACTCAGCCAAGGGGAGCCAATTAACCCAGTCATCCTGCTGATAATTGATGAAGCACCATAAATACTGCTCAAGGGTCTAATTGGTGCGCTCCACTTGCCTATTAGTCTCAGGATGGTGCCCTGAAGAAAGGGAGCATTCCACATCCAAGAGCTGTAGGAGCCATTTCCAAAAATCGGCAACAAATTGGGGGTCGTGATCACTAGTAATGGTATCCGGCAAGCCATGGAGCCGAACAACTTTTCGAAGCAAGAGATCAGCTGTTCCTTCACTCGTGATGGAGGTGCTGCATGATATGAAATGCGCCATCTTGGAAAATCGGTCAACAACCACAAGGATGGCGTCATGCCCCTGAGAAGGTGGGAGCTCGATAATGAAATCCACCGAGATGCTCTTCCATGGGCCATCCGGAACTGGCAAAGGCTGGAGCAGACCATGTGGGAGGTGTTTGGGAGTCTTTGCACGGCCGCAAGTGTCACAGGAGCGTACAAAGGTCTCCGCAGTGCGTCGGAGGCCTGGCCACCAATAATCCCGGGCAATGAGTTCCAGAGTCTTGGCCACTTCAAAATGGCCAGCAAGAGGAGAATCATGACAGGACTGCAGCACTTGAAGTCTGGGAGCACCATCAAGAACATACAGAAGTCCATCACGAAATACGAGCCCATCTCAAACTTCAAATCTCTCATAGTCTGATCGAGTTTGCTCGGGGAGATCGCCCCTGCGATTCTGAGGAGCAGGGCCAAGCTGTGAAACAACATCCTGAGCCAATGGGTCGGAGGGGAGAGCCGTCCGAACTGCCTCCAACAGGGTGAGATCGTGGGGCCTCTCGAACAAGGTGATGGCCATCAACTGAAAATGTTCGGACCCCAGAACAACCAGCGACTGCTGATCAAAAGCAGGATCTCCTGGCTTTGGCTGAAGGCAGGAACGCCGAGATAAGACGTCTGGCTTCCCTTGAAGTGTCCCGGGCCGATACTTGATCACAAAGTCTACACGTGACAACACTTGCGTGTGCCACCGTGCCTGACGCCGGTTGAGAACCCGTGCAGACTGAAAATACTCCAGATTTTGGTGATCAGAGTACACTGTGACCTTGTGAGGGGATCCTTCCAAGAATCGCCTCCATTCCTCAAAGGAGTCAACTATTGCCATCAGCTCCTTGTCATAGATGGAATAGTTGATCTCAGCCGTCTGGAACTTTTGTGAATGATAGGCAATTGGGTGCAACTCATGCTCATCTCCCTCCTGTGACAGAATACCCCCAAGAGCAAATTCGGATGCATCTGCTTCCACCACATATGGAACCTTCCCTGGATCCATAGAGACGTCGCGAGGAGTGATGCAGTAACCCAGAAACTCTACATGATCTTGCTCGAACTGGCATTTCTCCAACTTGGCATACATCCCATGTTTGCGCAGCTTTTGAAGAACCTTCTGGACATGTTCTTTGTGTTCTTCCAGGGTCTTCGAATAGATCAGAATGTCATCCAGATAGATGATAACAAACAGGTCCAGGAACTCTCGAAAAGCATCATTGGCCATGTGTTGGAAAACCGCTGGAGCATTGGTGAGGCCGAAGGGCATGACAATGTACTCGAAATGGCCATAAGGGGTCCGGAAAGCTGTCTTCCATTCATCACCTTCTCTGATTCGGATAAGGTTATAGGCACCACGAATATCAATCTTGGTGAGATACCGCGCACCTTGCAGCTGCTCAAGCGGAATCAAAGGCATAGGGTACCGGTTGCAAACAGTGATCTTGTTGAGTCTGCGGTAATCTACAACCAACCACAAAGAACCATACTTCTTGGAGACAAAGAAGATGGGAGCCCCTGCGGTTGACTGGGAATGCTGAGCCGAATGAAGCCTGTTGCAAGGTTCTCCTCAATATAAGTCTGAAAGGTCTCCAACTTTGTTGGTGACAACCCATAGATGGGACTATAAGGAGGAGTCGTCCCTGGCTGGAGATCAATGGGACAGTCATAGGGGCGATGCTCTGGGAGTTTACTGGCTTTGACCTTGTCGAAGACGTCAGCAAAATCCTTGTACTTGTCGAGAAGAACTGGAACAGATGTCACAGGAGTCGAACTAGTTGCAGGAACATGAACAGAGACATGAACTTGATCTGGAACTGGGACAGAGATTGGGATGGAAACCGGAACAGGATCACGAGCAGGAATGGGAGCATAAATTGGGACAGCGTGAGAACCAGAGGTACGAGCAGGTGCAGGCGCAGGAACGGAAACAGAATCAAGAGCAGGAACTGGGACAGAATCGGGAACATGGACGTGAGCTGGAACATGACATGAAGGAGAAACAAGATTCGTGTTGTGGGCCAGGTGAGGTCAGGAGCCCATGAGACTTTATGGGATGGAGATAGCGAAGCAGAGGCAGGATTTGTTGGAGGATCAGAACTGGGGCAAGAGCTGTCAATTGGAGCCCAGTTAATTTGTTGATTGTGCAACTCGAGCCAAGGGAGACCTAAGACTACAGGCGCATGCGAGCTAGCAATGAGAGTGAAGGAAATGCTACAAGATGCTCCGTCGAACAACAGTCGAACGGGTGCGGTACATCCCGTGACTGCGCCCGAGGAGATCTCACGTCCATCAACCACCCCAACAACATTGGGATGCTCAACTCTGCTTCTAGGGACGACGTGCTTGAAAGCGAACGCTCTGTCCACTAAAGCAAGCATTCGCTCCTTACTGACCTTGTCTGAGGGAATAAGCCCCTCACTGCATCTGGATGGAGCCTGAGGAATGACGGTCAGCCGATGAGAGACTCCTACTCGGACCGACCGCTGAAGTTTTCCGACTGATTTGGGCGCTTGACTGGACACCCACGAACCATATGACTAGCCCCACCGCAGTAGAGGCAGAGGTTGGCCTCCCTTCTACGCTGCTTCTTGGCTGCCGACAGAACTGCCTGATCAATCTGCATAGGCACTGGATCTTCTGGCCTAGACGGTGGTGTAGAAACTGCTATGACTACTGGAGTGTGTGGAACCGGGGAAATCGGTAGATTCCGTCTCTCCTGCCTACGCTCGAACAGGCGGTTGTCACAACGAACCGCAAACTTGATAGCTTCCACTAAGTTCTGTGGGTCCTTCATAGACATCCTCGTGCAAGCCTCTTCGAAAACAATCTCGAAGGGCCACATCATCCCAGGCAGTGTCAATTGCAATCTGGCGTAACTCAGATGCATAAAATGAGGCTGGACGTGAACCTTGCCTGAGGTTGCTGAGCCTAGTGACTGTTGTCCGTTGGCGGTCTGTATCTCCGAAACATGCCTCAAGCTCCGCAGTGAACGCGGTGAAATCCTGCAGCTTCGGGGCTTCC
Source organism: Isoetes engelmannii (assembly GCA_011763485.2). Taxonomy (NCBI): domain Eukaryota; kingdom Viridiplantae; phylum Streptophyta; class Lycopodiopsida; order Isoetales; family Isoetaceae; genus Isoetes; species Isoetes engelmannii. Next base: position 3,313 of record JAANSK020281825.1, on the reverse strand, counting down.
TTCTCCAACAAAGGTGAAAACCAACTGAGGGCTGGTCTCGAGAGGAGGGAAACGACTAATCCGACCTGTTCCGGGTCCGTGGGGTAGAGAGTGGAGCATAACAAGCCGAATCTGATTCAAAAATCCCCGAAGCTTGGACCAGGTACCATCAAACTTCTCTGGCAGACTGATCTTTGGCTTTGATGACTTCCTACTAGAGCTAGAAGCTGACTCATTGGAAGTTAGCCGCTCCCTAAGCTCTTGATTATCTTGCTGCAACTGCTGACAAATATGGGCAAGCTGTTGCAGCTGCTGTGCATATGATGAAATTTCCCCCATAAGGATCAAGAACTGCTCAGAAGAATGGCCCTGGCGATCTGGTGAGCAGGACAAAGCAGAAATCTACCAAGGCGAGCTCAAAAGGATTGCCTTGACGATCTGGCAGAGCAAAGCAGAGCAAATTTTTTTCCCAATAACTTTTTTTTTCTTTTTTTTTTTAACCCAAAACTGCTAAAGAGGATCGCGACCGCGATCCTAATGAGCAAGCACCTAAGATTTTTTTAACCAAGCATTCCTAGCAGGATCGCCACCGCGATCCTGGGGAGCATAACAATACAAAAGAAAATACCTACTTGGTCTGATCAATCGCATGTGTGAACTTCCCAAGTTGATCCACAGACGAGCTCCCAGCAGACCCCGAACCAGTGATGGATTCTGGTTCAAACTGTCAGGAAGCTACCCGAAATACACGAAAACTACGTACAATAATACAGAAGGTATACGCCAAGATCTTGTAAGAATTTTATTATACAAGCGAAGCAAGAGTACAATGGCCCGAAGGCGCTCAAGAATACAGAACATGGGTACAATGACCCGAAGACGCTCAGGAAAACAGGATAGGCGCTGAGAGGGTTCAAGACTGGCATTGAACCGGAATAGTTCACCAGAATGAGGCTCTGCTATATATACTCGCACCGGCGGTCGAGATCACGCCACTCTCGTGGCCGAGATGGCACGACGTGTCACCCATACATGACGTCCGTGTGACGACCATATTGGATAATACTTCTATGTATTGGATAATACTCGTATATTCGTCACAACATGGTGTTCATTTAGTAGACAATTTCGCTTTAGTATTGTCATGCAGATGAAACCATTTATTGGACAATTTAGCTTTATTATTGTCGTGCAAATGGAATCCCCACAGTTCACGTCATCAGACATCCTTTGTCTACAAGTGACGAGATTAGACAATCTAGCCATCTTCGAGACAACTAAGTATGGGTGCCTACTCAACAACAATGCATGCGGAACAACAACACTCTATGACAACAATGGGCTCGAGCTCCTCTACCACCAACAAGTCACAGAGACCTCAGTCACGACCATCCTCGCAATGTTTCAAAACCGCACCACAAGAACCATTGTCGAGATGGCCAACATATACAGACACCACGGGGTAAACATGCATCAGTTCCTCACCAACGTGGAAGCCATTGCAACATCACCACCACAACCAATACCAGCATCGCAGCAGTAACAACCAGGACCATCCTCATAGGAGATTTCAACATAGATGTCCTACGACAAAATGACATCGGCATGAGCGTCCACGCTGCCATGCCCGGCCTCGCCTAACAAGTCAAGGCCCCGACATGCTCCACGTCACTCCTTGACCATATGTGGACAAACTTCACCCCTGCATTCTGCGACATCAAACTGCTATTGAAGCGACCATAGAAGGGCATAGACCGTGTTCACTTAAACAAGTCCACAATGCCTCCAAAACGCCCATCAATAATGTTTGAAACACAAGGAATTCATTTAGTCACTGGTGTAATCAGAATTAATGTAGTATCCACCACAATCTATAAAAAAGAGTCATCAACGACGAGCTGCATCTGTTGTGGCAGCGGTTTTGTCTACAAACCCATAGCAGGTGCTGCAAAAGACCCACTATAATAGTTCTTGCAAACTTTCCTAATGTGCATACCTACATATGTAGACACATGAGAAAGTAATCGTGAACTCGTAGATTTATTCGTATAGTGTTTGTTAGATATGAACTCTATTAGCATAGTGGAACTTCCAATATTACTGTTTTTTAACATTTGCGATCTTGTTATACACCTATAAATATAACACACAATAAGAGGGCTACAACCAAACCTTGAAAAAGCAGGATGTAGGAAGGCCATTGGATATACCGATGCACCTATCATTAGAGACCGCACTGGTATCTCCCTTGTACCCTCTTATGATTCACTATGGCTCGCTCCTTTCGAAGGCGTTTATAGTTTTGATGAGTGCTGCCATATGCTATTGATAATTGCAAGCTATGCAAATTTTATTTCCTTGTAAAACGGATTAAGTAGGAACAATAATTGGCATAACAACATAAATACTTGGTTCTTCACCAGAAGTAATCCCATCTATTCCTGAGTGGATGTTTTTAGAAGCTTAATTGTTTAGAAAACGTAGCCGAAAATATTGCAGATGCTACTGACATTGCTACAGACTGTAAAACTAATTGTGTTCACAAATTTGTTGAAGATTCCAGGGGAACCTAACATTCTTCTGTAAATGCCAGAGCTTGAAATGACGCTCTTTTTTAACCTAATATGAGCAAATAAAAAGACCTAAACAAAGCAAGACCAAAGCCCCAGGGTCTGCCGCTGCAGTGTGGATACTAGTTCAACAAAGGAAGATGATTGACAAGAAGAACACACAACCGTTTCATCGTTCAATTGGATGTCGAGCCTCCAATCTCCTGCTGGAAGCTACTCCCGCTTGTTCTTCTTGTTTGCAACACTAACAGCTTCTCCAAAGGTGCACGATTTCTCCAAAGGCTTGGGCCTGGAATCTTCAACCTATTCAATCCTCATGTAAACCCTAAAGTAGAATGGTCGAAGCCTGCATGCGCAGTTTCGTTATGAAAAAAAAGAGAGATAAAAAGCATAAATAAATGACCATAGCGAATTGAAGGGGCACTATTTATGAACAAATAAGAGATACATGCAAATAAAAAGAGCCTCTGCCACAGGATTTTCCCATTCTCTAAAAATCAATGGCTAAGAAAAGGGTGCACTATAGAAATACTACTTAGTACATGCAAAAGAATATGACGACCAAATCATAGCAAAACCATATTAAAAAGTGTACAAATATTCGAAGGGAACCACTTGTTATTATGCTAGATATTGGTTCTTATGCATTTGAATTAATGTCAATTGTCGAGGAATTTCATTAATGTCCAAAATCGTCCATCGTGACCAGCAGCATGCGAGACCTCCTACTCCTCCTGCTCTGCACGGCATGTAGGCCTGCCACT
>JAANSK020281824.1:0-20539 GCA_011763485.2 Isoetes engelmannii | reverse complement strand
ATGAATGGCACTTGGCAAACATAGATGAAGACGATTAGCATATTTTTATGATTATGGCGATAGCGCATTTGAAAAGATTCAATGACTTGTAACTAAATGTCATTGGTTCAAAACTCATTTATAACATAAAACTTTTGCATATGTGTTGGACCCAAGCAAGCAACCAACTCGAAGGCCAGATTCCACCGTAACGACATCATAACGAAAATCAACGGAGACCATGGCATTTGCTTCGACCATGGCATTTGCTTCACGCCTCCTAACGCGGATGCCCAAAAGGTATAGGCCGTCTGATTGTGAATCGGACGGGTGGGATTGAAAGATTCCTCCACCCAACACCCAACCCCCAAAGCCAAGGGCCAGATTCCACCGTAACGACATCATAACGAAAATCAACGGAGATCATGGCATTTGCTTCACGCCTCCTAACGCGGATGCCCAAAAGGTATAGGCCGGATGCCCAAAAGGTATAGGCCGTCTGATTGTGAATCGGACGGGTGGGATTGAAAGATTCCTCCACCCAACCCCCAAAGCCAAGGTTTGCCCTTCGGGCAACCCAAAAAAAAAAACCCAAGCCTGAACTAGCATGCGCTAGACCAGCCATTTGCCTCAGACAATCCTTTGGCAGTATTATCCAGATTGAGAAATCCTGCATAGTACTTCTTTTCGATTAAATACTTCATGTCATAATTCTAGACTAAAGTATTTTTTTTGCCTAATGTGTCCAGATTGAGAAATCTAGCATAGTATTTCTTTTCCATCAAATACTTCATGTCATAATTCTAGACTAAAGTATTTTTTGCCCAATGTGCCCGTAATTTGAAGTAACATTTGACAATGCAACTTCGTTAGATTTACAGCCTTGAATCATGCCCTTCGATAAGTTACGGCCTTGAGCCTACTTTAGCATCTAAAGCATTAGTTTTAACATATGGCCCGATATGAATTTTGAAGTCTATAAATGATAGCCTTAGACACCAAGTTTATGCATAATGAATGTTAAAGTCTAGACAAAGATGGAATACAACAAATTTCAGAACAAAATCAACATGTTGCAGCATCTATTTCAACAGCCAATAAATGAGAACTTGTAGGCTTGTGTAAATTAACATCATCTACATGGTAACAGCTTAAACTTTTCCTTCCTATAATACATGATTATATTCTTTCCCCATTGTCCATATGGTTTATGTAAGCTGCCCATTTCCTTCAATAGTTTAGAGCACTTGGCTAGTAGCATCAGCATCAGCACTTATGGAACCTGTCACTCATCTTAGATTTTATTAAACAAAAATGCCTTCTATAATGGGAACAAAACTTTAGATTTACTGTATGAAACCACTGGTATAGGTACAGTTCAGCATCGTACTATTAGCTGTTCTTATTCACACAGCACAAGTTATTACATGTAACCATGTCACTAGAAACAACATGTGCCATTCAAGAGTTTAATAAATAAGTCGAGTGATATCAACCCAGAGAATAAGCCATTAGATATACCGAAGATTCTTGAAAACAGTCTGCCAAAAGAAAGTGGTTTCAGCGAGCATGGTAAAAATCCTTGAAATCCTCAAGCTACAGCTTAACCATAAGCTCTGTAGGTTATATGTCATGTTCATCAACTAGAGCTTTCAACCAGCAAAATGCATACCTTAATTATCATGTTTCAGAAAGTCTAGCATGCGCAAACTTGCACTACACTGAAAATTCGTATTTACGGTCTGCTCCATAGCTCCAGTATCCTTTCCAGTCAAAAAACAAACTTGATAAATAAAAGAACTACAATGAGAAGAGAGACCCGTACCTGCAGCCAACCAACACCCTCTTATCATGAAAATGGTAGTAGGGCAAGGGCCAAAAGGTACATTAGGCATCTCGATTTATCACCGATCACCTATTGTAGCCTTTTGCCCTGTGAGTTAGCCTTTAGTTTGGAAAGAGTACAAGAAAATGGCATTGAACTATGGAAATGGTTGTGTGCATAGAAGAGATCAGCACTGTATATTTCAGATCTAAAATACATCTTTAACATGCAATTTATTATCTGCAACAGATTAACCACTCTGCTTACATATTCAATAAAGACAAAGACTACAAGTAATAAACAATGTATGAGATCTGTTTATTTAAACAAACCAGATATGAACATGACTTAACCATGTTTTCGTGCACATCATACCAGTGCAGATCCATTCCCAAAGGCATATTTTTCCAACCACAAAGGCCTAATTCTGACCATGCCAAATAAAATATCATATGCATGGCATGAAGCAACTATCTGCAAACCTGGATTGAAGCAATGTTCTAAGTCTTTTTGTTGAAGAACAAGTCACATATGCACAGCGAAAAAATAGGTTATGTGAGGTATTCTTTGAGCAGCTGAAGTCACTCATCTATGTTTATGGAACATAAAATACATTAAAGGCATGATGAACCTGGATTTTTTCGCTCCCAATGCTAGAATATTGCCCCTGATCCTTTGCATTGTTGATGATCTTCTATCCCACAGTATTGATGATTTGCTCTTCTGGAATGGACTCGATTTTTAGATACAGTGCTCCCAAATAGCCCAAATAGCTACAAGCTCAGCAACGAGATGCCTTTGAGGTATACGCCTACAAACATAGATTTTGAAGCCCTATATCCACACCATAAAAACCCAGAGACGAACTGTCTGGTACCTGTTTTCCTCCAAGTCGACCTGCGATCTGGATAATAAGAACCATTCAGATCAATTCAATTCTAATTTCCTAGTCGGTTGGATTTCTGAAAGAAAGTATAAATGTGATGGCTGGAGTAACCGACATGTCATAGAAATATGATGTGGCTTGACATGTTATAGGTTGTACCCCAAAAAAATGCAAGCTGTGCTAAAAGAAAAAAACACTTAACAAACAAATAAAAGAAATGTATGTTTCCGGCGTTATCGGCCACCAGGAAAAAAAAAAAAAAAAAAAAACTCACTCTCACCCTCAGAAAGCTTTTAAATAAGTAGATAATGTGCAGATAAAAACCCCACTTTGGCAAGGACCACAAGCTTATTTGCTTGCTTCTTTGTCTAGGAAAAAGCTTGTAGCTATTGCATCAATTCGTACAAGGTCCCACAAGGCACAAATTGAAACAGGTAAATGGGAGTGGCCGCAATTGCCACCAGAGGTGAGATTATATGCATGTTGTCAGTTAGTTACAAGTTATTGAAGATGAAAATCATACACTTTTGAGATATCCTATTTTTGAGATGATGAGGAATCTTTATTTGGCATTAACATTACATTCTATGCTTCCAAAACTTTTTAGAGCACCATCTATGTGTGGCGTGACATTATACTATAGTCATCCATGATATTCTATTTCTTACTGGTTGTCTACTATCATCATTATTGCAAAGATTTTCCCTTGAAAAGCTTTCGACGCAAGAGTTCTTTGATCCTAATAGTAATGTTTGTACTAACCCATTGTATGTGTCCAATGCAATCTTTTAGTCTTCGTGGTAGTTAAAAATCTATTGTATTTTATTCTATTTTTCACAAATAAAAGAATTAAAAAAATATTAGTTTCTATTCTATTCTATTATATTTATTTATCACGTCTAAATTTCAAAGAATACTCTTACAATAAACAAGTACAAAAGTAATTTTTTTACAAAGCTCGTTATTTTTCTTCAACCATGTGATATTACGACATAGAACTTTTCTCTTTTACTTTTTATGAAGATAAGATCGAGCAATTTTTCCATTAGCACCCGAGGGGTAAAATCCTCCAGGAACAGATGCATTTCCAGATGCATACAATACCCTAAGGATTTGCTCCGGAGTACGACTATATGTTAAGGAGTAATAATCTCCAGCAATAACGTTTCTAGATGTCTTGTTCTCTACTCCTAGACATGTTGGCACCACCAAACCTTCATCATTGACATAAGGTAAGCTGCCATCTAAGTATATGCGAACATCAGATAACCGATCTGTGAGTTCTGCAACCGTGACATTATATGGCTCAACAATTTGATCTTTTTTCTCGTAAAGATAGCCTCGTATAATTGCATCTTGACTAGCTTCCACTCCTTCTAGCCCACCTACAAGCTACAAAAAAAGCATGAATAAGGAACATTATTTAAAGCATGTATATACTCTAGACAAAGAAAACAATGTTCAAGGTATAAACACTAACCCTTCTTGATATTGATTGTTTGAGCATTGGGAGGGAACCAACGTAGCCATTTAAACCCATATATGGAATAATATATGATGCAAGCAAATAGTTCACAGTGTTGGCATAAGGGTTGAAGCCTGGTACGCCAAGGGCCCGATTAAAAAACTCATCAAAAGCCTTTATGCTTATGTCGATCAAAGGCCTGGGTATACTATTCTCTTTAAGAGTGTCTCGAATTGCCCTGCAAATAGTGAATAGCAAAATAAAAAAGGGCTTTCAGCTATGAAGTAAGAAGATACTACCTGACATGGCCAACTTCCTGGAGTCCAAATTGTATAATGACATCCTCTATAAGGGGATCAAGATTTGCATGTTGATATCCTATTGGGGGAGGGCCACCGCCCGTGTAATTGGGAGCAAAAAATTCTAATCCAACTCCAAGAGTAGAACGAAGAAAGAATGCAGTTTCTAAATACTCTACATTCAAAGCAAAATTTAGTAGATTAATATCTGTAGAAGCATTCACAAGACTTGGACTATAAGAAGAATTGGGTGCTTCCATACAACTAAAAAGAAATGTCTGCTCAGCAGTAAGAAAGCAAGCAGCGATTGCCAACAACAAGAAACAAGTTGTAGAGGCCTTCATTTTTACCTCGATCTATGGTATCCATTCCATTGTATTTAAGGGATAATGCGGCAATTTGATTGGTGTTGTTTCGTTGTTTGCATGGATACAAGGCTCAATCTAAACCGTTAACTTTTTTGAGTAAATAAACAAGCTACACATGTATACACGGTAGCGCGCAATAAGGACCCACAAATTTGTTTGGTAGTTTAAAATGTATGTTCTACGTTGGGAGGTTCAACTCCTCTAGCCTCTGCATGAAAAGCTTGAAGACTCGAGCTCCCCATGTCCCAACACTTGTTGGGCCACGCTTGCTATGGCCCAACAAGTGTTGTTGTGCATGCAAGGAAAAAGGACGGAATAACTAGTCTTGGTATGCATGTGCAATGGAACATTCAGAGCTACAACTATTTATTTATAAAATTCTAAATTTTATTGTGTCATGCTTGTGCAAGCAAAAAGCACCAACATTTATAGACCTCACCAATCCACATGCAATAACCTTAAAAAAATATTGTCCTTTGGTCTACAAACTATGTCACCGTCTAGACATGTGGATATAAGAAAAGTACAAGTATAGAGAATGGAATAGAATAGAATATATTTTTTATCGTCCACGGAGACCAATTGGCCTATGGGACCCAACAAAGAGAGAACAACAAGTGTATTACTGTCAGGATTAAAAAAAAACCCACCCCAAAGGGTTTTCGGGGAAAACCTTAGCAGTAATAAGTATGTTGGTCGACTATACAATTATATAGCACAATTCAATACTGCACCGAACGGCGCATGTAAGTTCGTACATCCATGGCTTCTTGAAGGTATGATCCCGGCAAACCCACGGAGGTCTTGTCCAATAGCATATGCAGCGGCTGGTCAAGCAGAACAACTGAACAGACCATGCCTGGATACGAGTGTATGTTGACCAGGTCTTAAGAACGTGGCATTCATCATCAATGGCACCTTGTTGGAAACACTAACAGATCCTGTCCTCACATGCCTTCCGAGTCCATTGGCATGTCCCAATGCAGAGGCGATGCGCACCCGTACGGTAAGAAGCTATTAGTCTGCGCTTCTTCACGGGCAAATGGGTGCGCATGCAGTGGTGTGGGCCTCGTGCGAGCATGGGATTGACCTGCTGCTCATAGTGTGCCATCTTGACATGTGTCAGAGCATCTGCATCCCATAGTTTGCTAGGGAAGAAAGCATCGAAGTACTGCCTCAATTCTCCGTGCTCCTTCTTTGTGCATACCTGCACACACCTGTGTGCATGTACATTCCATCTGGAGAACCGTTGAGCTTGCTTGTCCTTCTATCAAACTTTGACGCGTTGTAGACCCGTTGCTACAGCTAAAGCCAAATTTGAAAAACGGGTATCACCCATACGGCCTAGCTTATGAAAGTAAAGGATATGGTGGTCTAGTGCGGCCCTCTGGGAGAGTAGAAAACTCGTCTCCTGCAGCATGATCTGATATGGAACTGTGGATTTTACCCCAAGTGCTCAAACTAAGAATGCCTTTTGTACATGTTCTAGGTCAATCTAAGTGGCCAGTGATATTACCAGACCGCAACACTTTCGTTCCGTATAGGAGAATAGGCTCGACCAAGGCCCTGAAGAGGTATGACTGGTGACTCCAAGCATACAGCTCTGCCTTGTGGCTGTTGTTCTGCATGGCATATAGAGCTTTCCAGTCGGCTGGGACGCACAACCTGATGCAAGCGTCCCAGTGTGTGGTGGTAGGAAACTCGATTCCCAAATACATGTAGGTCGGAGCCACCTCCACATTCTGTCCCTAATAAATGAAGGATGAAGGCCTTGGCTAACGGGAGGATGAAACTAGCGGTACTCTGGGTTTGACCAAGTTAACCCGCATACCACTAAACCGACAGAAAGTGTCTAGAGCATCCAGGTGACACTGCATGTCTTGCAGAGTGTAGGCCAATGGGTCGACCTTGTCAGCAATATGAGTTGGCGAATTATATGGTGCATGAGCTGAGCCCCTGACCCCTGTGTTTAATCAGTAAATCTTCCATTGATCAATATACAGGTCAAAGAGCGTCGGGGAGAGGGGGCAGCCTTGGCACACTTCAACACTACTGATAAAAGGTTGTCCTTGTGGTGTCAGGCAACCTGAACATGCCTCATATAACCTATATATTTCATTTTGCAAGCTGACTGGGATCCCCAGCTGCCTCAATCTGTCCCACAACTTGTCCCAAGGTACAATGTCAGAATCTTTTACAAAATCCACAAAACAATAGTACAAGTCTTGCGACAATTTCGGCTATCTTCAATCAAGGTTCTCAGAGTAAAGATATGGTCGATGGTGGAGTGTCTAGGTCGGAAGCTTGCATTTGTAAGAGCACGTACATCTTCGTCTTCTGCCCATATCGTCAGCCATTGCTCAAGGATGCCAACCAACAATTTTGCAAAAAAGTAAAAAAAAAAAAAAAAAAAAAAGAGAGCTAGCAGTAGGGCAGGCTTGGAGCAGATGTAGATTTTTTTTTTATCATTTGTACATGTTGAAGGAAGGCACTATATGTTTATTGGTCGTCATTAAATAATGAAACATTAAATAACTAGTCCAATGCACTTTTGGTTACCTCATATAGGAATTAGAGATATGAAATGAATGCTAAAGAGGAGGCTAAGATACATGAGATGAGTCTTAAAGATGAGGTTGGGGAGTTTTTCACATGTACTATGCATGTGCAGATAAGTAGCTACAACAAGCCTTATGTTATCGAAAGTATATCTGGCTTGTTTAGTACATATGTAGGCAATATATCAAAGGGGTAGAGCAGTCATTCTTGATCATTGACTTTGTTTTGTTACTAGATCTTGTTTTTCAGCATTAATAATAGTTGGATCTTACGTCCTTGCTCATGGCAACCTGTCTTCAGTAGTATTGGAGTGCGCCAGGGTTGCCCCTTCTCCCCAATATTCTTTGGCATGTAAATTGATCTGTTGGAATATTGGCTTGCTGAACATGTGGTGAAGGGAGGGGGAGGGAGGAGGGCTCAGCTGATGCACCACATAATTTTCCAAATTATATATGCTGACGACGTTGACCTATTGGCCTACACTCTGCAAGATATGTAGTGTCACCTGGATTAGACACTTTCATCCTGTTCACTGGTATGCGAGTTAACTTGGCCAAAACTAGAGTATTGCTAGTTTCATCCTCCCGTCAGCCAAGACATCCCTCCTTCGCGCAGGGACAGAATGTGGAGGTGTCTTCGACCTACAAGTATTTGGGAATTGAGTTTTCTTCCACTACATACTAGGACGCTTTGCATCAGGTTGCACGTCACAGTAGGCTAGAAAGCTCTATATGCCATGCAAAACAACAGCAATAAGCCAGAGCTATATGTGTGGAGTCAACAGTCACGCCTCTTCCGGGCCTTCGTTGAGCCTGTTCTCCTATACAAATGACTTGAAATAGGTTCGGAAGGCCTTCTTAGCACGAGCTCTTGGGGTAAAGTCAACAGTTCCATATCAGATCATGCTGCAGGAGACGGGTTTCCTACCCTCTAGAGGGCGCCATATCCTTTCTATTGGGTGATACTCGTTTGCCAAATCTTGCTTTAGTTACAGGTCCACGGCGCCTCAAAGCTTGCTGGAAGGACAAGCAAGCTCAGTGGTTCCTCCAATAGAATGTACATGCACACAGGTGCGTGCAAATACGCACGAAGAAGGAGCACGATGAATTGAGGCGGTACATTGATGCTTGTTTCTTTAGCAAACCATGTGATGCAGATGTTCTGTCAAGATGGCACACTATCGGCAACAGGTTAATCCCATGCTCACCCGAGCCCCACACCACTACCTGCGCACTATTTTGCCCATGAAGAAGTACAAACTGATAGCTTCTATCTGCACGGGTGTGCATCGCCTCCACATTGAGACATGCCGATAGACTTGGGAGGCACGCAAGGATAGGATCTATCAACGTTGTCAGCAAGGCGCCATTGAGGATGAATGCCATGTTCTTTAGACCTGCCCAGCATGCACTCATATCCGGGCACGGTATGTTCAATTGGTTCTATCTGAGCAGCCACTGCATGTGCTATTGGACATGACCTGCATGGATTTGCTGGGATCATACCTTTAAGAGGTCATGGATGTATAAACTCAGCTGTGCACTTCGGTGGAGTATTGAATCGTGCTATACGATTGTACAGTTTACCAGCATGTTTATTACTACTAAGGTTTTTCCCTTGAAAACCCTTCGGGGCGGGGGTTTTTTAATCCTGTGGGTCCCATAGGCCCATTGGTCTCCACGGACGGTAAAAAATATATTCTATTCTAGTCTATTCTATTATGTTTGATTTCATGCCTATAATACGGGCTCCAGGTGCTTTGTTTTGCTTCGCATAACAATGTCCCAGTCCTAATGGACGTTAGATTTCAATTGCGAGTTCTATTATATTATCATCCAGGACTTACTAGGTTACTATATGGCCCTATATAAATTCTGGCCTATATATGCTAAAAAAAAAACCATGGGACTTCAATAGAACCTTCAACCTTGTGACAATCTTATGCATCAAGTGTAATGTATTGCTAGAACCATATGACGTTTCGGCAAAAAGGCAGGCAGGCAATTGCAGCAACCCTCTTGTTTGTATGATTCTTATGAGTAAGCTGGTAATCTATTTCTATCATAATTAAGGAAAGGATTGAATACAATAGGGGCCATATACAATTGTCCCCGCTTGGTATGGACCCAAATAGCCAAATAGGGTGGGCCACTTCTTAATCAGAATCAACATTTAACGGTTAGAAATGTCATAATATCCCAAGGGCTAGGCTATTATAAACATTTCATTTTATTTTTGAGTGCCTACCCTGGCAGCCAGACATTGTACATATATTAGGCTGCAAGGATGTATGTGGCTATGGCAAAATGGCAGGGCGTAAAAAGAGTCTTGTTTTCGCTTGATTTGCCTTGCCAATAACAAATATTTGAACCAAAAAGACAAGATCATGAAGGATTGGAGCTCCAAAGACCCAAGTTGCCCCGTTGATAGGAGAAGTCTTGTATGGCTACAACCTTAGAAAGTATTGACATAGCCATTTTGTGAAGGCCTCCATCACATTTCGAGCACATGCATATGGTAATTTAGGAACTAGAGGTTTTCCCCTCACAAAAATCACCACTGAAGCACGAACATAAACACGTAAAGATGTATAGTTGTTGTTGAACTCGATCTAGAGCAAAATTTGTACCTAGAAAGAATTGTAGTTGTTAAACTGTACACAAGTGAGTCTAAAACAGTTGAACAGTTTTATGTTTATCTTATTTTAATTTCCTTTTCCTCCAGATAAAGCAATGTCAAGGGAAAAAATTGCCGGGGAGGAATGTGCTCCATAAGAAAGTCAAAAGGTGTAAGAGGTTTTGGATGATCAATAGAGAATCCTTCTGCTCGGCTTCTAATTTGTATTTGCTAAGTGGGAACCAATGTCGTAAGGATGAAACTTCAAGCTGCATGAGCTTTAGTATTTTGACGAGTCTACTTAAATGAAATTGATAAAGTACATACAAGATAGGGCCTATCAGCTATAGTCTTTCCTTTCAGAAATCCACATTCAATGGAGAATGCATTTACAGATTGACCAACATTATAAGACGTCTATCCCAAAAGAAGAAGAAGATAAAAACTGTTATTCATAGCTAATATATCAGGAAATGCATGCCCAAAATGTACCTTTTCTATTATTGACACAAATTTCATATCATTTTTTAGGATTCCATGAGTTAGATAAGCCTATAAATGTGAAACGTATGAAATTAAAAGATACAGTTGGTGCAGTATAAATGAACTTTTGCACATTGTGAAAAAATGGAACTACATACATCCATAATGAGGGCGTTATATAGGTTGATCCATAAAGCCAGCTTCTCAATGTGACATAGCTTTCTTGGCATGTTTTCTCAAGAAGCCAGATAGAGGACCATGGCGTCTGTGGTTTCTGTGGTGCTATAAAGACTGGCTCTACAAATGAATGAGCAAATGACACTTTCAGGGACACACCGAAGACTAGATATCAGATTGAGCATATTAATATTGTACATGGAAATAAGGAGCACATTATTAGCTTTGTGGATACATTTCACCATTATAGAACGCATGAGGGCCTCTCATGGAAGGACATTGAGACCTGTAGCTTGGAACCTATGCTACACTGTTAAGGTTTGCAGCTGCCAAAGAAAAAACTGAATATATTTCTGAGACTCTTTCTAAATACAGGTACATGGGGGACATACTTCTGAAATTGTTTTGAAATACAGGTACATGGTCATAGCTTGCCTTGTTTTTGTTTGAAGGACGAAAGAAACTTTATATTAATACGATGGTGCTATTACGATGCGAAGTCAAGGAAGGTATAACCCCAGACCTCATCCCTGACATCCGGATGTAACTTCAAAGCCAAGAACTGATCATGTCGACGGGATTTTATTCTCTTGGTAGATGCCCGCGGAAGGAATGTTCAAACCTCTAAAGACCAGATGGCATCAAATCACCCAGCAAACCAGACCCTTGCAGATATTAAACACCCACTTCTTGAAGGGAGGCTATCTATTAAGGAAGATGCCCAAGAGAATTTGCTGAGTCGTGAGGCGAGTACGAAAGGAAGAGTGTATAGCTGACGAGATGGGGTAGAGGTCTCTACAAAGTACAAAACAATGCTCAATTGATTCAGGTACATCTCTGCAAATTGGACACCGAGGGCTGATAGCTGGCTTGAAGGAGTGAACTTGAACATTAGTTCTCAATGCTCTATGCACAACTTTCCACAAAAGAACTGATTGTTTTGGTATAGCGTTCTTGTCCCACGCTCTAGGCCAAACCAAAATGTGCTTTGCTTCAGGAACTGCCATTATGTCGATGGAGGAAGAAGAGGATGCAATGTGAGATGCCTAAAACAAACTTGAACAAATTGCTTTCCCGAAGAAATATCTTCTATAAGTATCCACACATGCTCATCCTCCAAGTTAGGTGGCAAGGGAATATTATCTGCAACATCCTCCTACATGTAGTAATCTAGCCATGTCAATCCGTAGATTAGCTTGCCTTTTTTTTCATTGCAAAACCTAAGCCTTGCAACTGTCAGTTTCTTTAAAGTCAGAAGACATTAGTGTAACTGTTTTTTCTAGACATTGGGCATAATGCCAAAGTATCTTCCCTCATTCCAAATGTTACCTGCTTACTAGTCATAAACAAGAATACCGTAGTAGCATCTCAAACAGTTTTCTATTTTTTGATGTTCCAAAGACTTCTGGTGGAGCAACTGGAGGATGTAAGTCCTAGCCAATACAAATAGTTATTATTACCTTAAAGGTTTTGCAATGGCCTTCTCCTTGATGCTTCTTTAAAAATGCTTATCACAACCTGTAAAATGGAAATAGAAGGATTAGAATGCTTAATATACAAAACTTAAACTAAATAGAAGACAACTATAACCTGCTTGATATAATTCTATCAATCTCAATGTCAAGACTTTATTTTTGTTCTTAGGCATGGATTCCTAGAGCTGCATAAAAGGACATACTAAGCATATCTTGGAATAAACACCAAGAGCAGTGATGATTTTAATGGCACTATTAAATTTTGAATCTAAAATTATCGCCAAAGTAGTGATACCCAGGTTATAGTATAATACCATAATCTGGGTATCACTACTTTCGCGATAATTTTAGATTCGAAATTTTTTTGGAAGGTGATAGGTTTTGCCCAATTAAGAATTTGTGTAATGCATGTGGCGATAAATGGTAATCACTAAAAGTGTTTGTGTAGTACTTGTGGTGATGTCTAAAATCTTACCATAGCATTGTTGTCAGGAGTGTAACATAATGACACATATAAGTGTCACTATCATTTGTTTTGGTGATTCTATTAAATATGGATGTATCCCATGGTAAAGGCATGATGTGGACTTTATCATGTTCTATAGACATTTAAGGCATAAGCATGACACAAATACAAATTCAAAACCTTCATCCCTAAACTCCTCGGCTATATAGAATTAATAGCTCAATGGTTTTGAAGTAAGTGATCTGTTAGAGATTGTGATTGTTGATAGAGAGGCGAAAAAGCTCTTTCACTAAGTCATATAATTGGCGAATATAGTAGAAGCGAGAAGGCTTCTCCATAAAATTTTGGTTAATTGATCATATATTCTTACTGAAGGAAGGCTACTAAGCATAGTGGCAATTTTTTTAAAAATTCAAAAATATAGCAATTTTGCGATAAATAGCCACGAAAATCAACACTGGCTAAGAGGGTGTACTTCCGGCCCTTTTTACCCCATATCATGAAGCAGCAGAGGCACAAATGAAGTATGCCCTCAAAATATGAAATATGTTGATGCTGCATTTGCTACAAAACCTGCTTGCTTGCCCTTGTCGCAAACGTAGCCATTCGACAAAAGGATTGTTTGGAGCAGTATTTAAAATCGCCGGTATTGATTTTTATCTCCATTGCCATCATAAATGAGATTATTTTGACCGACGAGAAGAGTGTTGCAATGAAATTTTGTTGATTCTGTGGAAAATTAGCCCTATCTGAAAGCAATCTTGCAAATCAAGCTTGCTTAAAATAATATATTATCTGCAAGAAAAAGCCGCAGCCACATACCTTAAGGTCCGACAGCTGCTCTGTCCCGCATAATATCTGCTTCTTGCAGGGACGGTAAAGGTTCTACTCTTTACACAGAGTTTCACATTAAGAGATGATATTAAAAGATATAGAAATGGATCCAAAAAGCCAGCATCTCAACGTAACGTAGCTTTCTTGGCTTGTTTTCTCAGCAAACCAGACAGAGGACCATGCAATGTGGACGGAAGGATACAAAGGTGAATTCCAAGAAAATTTCCAATTTCCCTAGCCGCAGGATCAGAAAATAAACAAGCTAACCGGCAATATTTAGCCACCTCAACATTTTGATGAGGTGTTAGACACGTGGATAGGCTAGAATTGTAACAATCCTTGCAGCTCCTTTTAATCAAGTCTGCTAAACAAATATAATTGATTCATCAATTTAAAAGTGTAAAGGACCTTATATTGCAACTAAGGCTAATTTCAGAGACATGTAAGTTAATACTATCAGTTAAACATGTTCAGGTTGATGAATAGCAGCTGCAGAAATTATTCAATGATGGGAGGGACTTTAAACATATTCAGTTCGATGAATAGCAGCTCCAGAAATTATTCAATGATGGGAGAGACTTTTATTGATATCTTTCATTTGCAAGTGATATTACTTGATGGGAGGGTGTTGTAATTATCAGATTAATATGACTTGCATGCACAGTATATTGCACTGAGAACTCAGCAGGGTTATACAGGTTGGGTTGAATAGAGATCCTGTGTATGTGCATTAGAACAATTCATGGTTGATAAGTAATGATGGAAGCAAAGGAGAAGGTAAAATACCTAAGGTCGACCATGGTCATCACTTAATTAATTTTATAATGTGAATACCATGGTATATCACTATTACCTGGTATGGGAGGGAAATTATTATTAGGAAGTTTGAATTCCTCTTTGGAGACCTTGTTCGGTCAAGTAGAAACTAGCCAAGAAGGCTATGATCCGCACGGCCAGCCCAGGGCGTCGGAACTCTCCAGACTTACCCATTTTGTTCACAGTGCTGATCTATAAATCCCTGTATGGTCTGGCTCGTTATTTGGTGAGCTGGATCTTGATCAAATAGAAGGAGAAGTTAAGGTATAGACCCGATGCTACAGTGTCATGGTTATTTGCTACAGTAACATGACGTTCAATGGTTAATGGTTGAGCATTGCTTTAATATTAAATTAATCCCTTATGAGATTACCATTGAAATATGAGAAGTTGTTGAGTTCAAATAAGTGTTTGATGATTCTAGTGGATTGAGAGTGTACTGTAACCATAGTGATTTGTGTATTGACTGTATATGGAATAATGATGTTGCATTAAATATTACCTAGTGTGATACTTAACCATTTCATTGGAGCTGTGTTCTTGAAGTTTGAGTTTGCTTAACTAACAGCAGTCTAGTCGTCTCTCAGGACATATGCTAGTTTGTTTGGGTTCATTTATGACTCCGATATACCACTCGATCTGCTTCAAGATGATCGTTGATTTGATAAACCGGCAAGGGGTAAGTTTATCTTGCTAAATAGGCCAAGAATGATCGATTACCTTTGATAACCAGGCCATGTGATCCCATGGATCAACAATGCTGCCGGTTAAGGGAATATCAACAACAAATTGATAGGTAGTTCGATAAAGGTCACTTCAAATTCTCACATAAATTTTCAGAACTTCGGCCCTAATCTATTGCGTGAATGCCTTCTCTGTCTTTTTCCTTCAGTTTCATCAATTTCAACTTCTGGAGCTTGTGAACAATTAATTTGCGTTTCTTATGTATTTAACATAACTAGTACCAGAGCATCCCATCTAATGGCGTGTGCAGCTCATGGTATATTCAACTGGCAGTTACATAATAATGGGGAAGGGGAATGGCTATTACTGCCAATTACGACACTATCTAAAAATTCATCCACCACCATAAACGTAACAAACAATTATCTCATACAATAAGACAGTAGCCACATCATGTTCGTAAGAGCCCTCTCCACTCATTATTACGTGGACCAATGGCCCAAGGGAGGCCATTACGCCTTGCTCGCCAGGGCCTTATGTTGTTTTGAAAGTAGAATGTGCATCAGCAAGATTAATTGATTAACTATGGGTAACGAATTATTTGAATTGGAAGCACTAAAATGTATTAGCATTCCTTGTTTCCAGCTCTAGAATAGCACATGTGACAACCTATACAAATGATTACTGTAGATAATGTATAGTTCTTCATACCATTATAAGGGAAGAACATGCACATAAATTTGCAGTGAAACCTTTGGAATGTGAGAATGTAGGCACCATGTGAAAAACTAACGGGAAGCCACTGGTGAAGGGGCTCCAACAGTACCAAAAGACTGATGAATATGCCTCAGAATTTCCTGATCACGGTTCCATTCAGCAACAGGGGCTTTAACAAAATGAGCATACAGCTTATTCTTGGCACATGTAACAGAGATCAAACTATGTGCAACTGGACTGTCTATCTCAAAATCATAATACAACTGACCATTTTCATCACTTTTATCTTTAGAATCAATGCTATCTGCCATTGATAACATATCCTGTAAGCTCACATCAGACAAAGCAAGATCATTCAAAACATTATCCTTTGGCCCTAATTTTCTGATCCCTGCAAGGTAAGTAACATAAACCTTCTCTGTTTTCTTCTTAGGGTTGTAAAATTCGCTGTCTGTGCCGTTCGTTCCTTTCTCGATCTTGGAGATCTGCCTTTCTTTCCAACCCTGGGGCACATCGTAAATGTATTCTGCCGCATCTTTTTTGCTCGTATTTCCGCCATAGCCGCCATAGCTTGAAGCGCTGGCTGCCGTTCCAAAATAGGTCTGAAAAGGGGCGTCTTCGGCTGCCCATGCCGGAGCTCCGGCTATCAGAAAGGCTGCCGCTACCCCTGTTGCTGCCTTGGCTGCAATGGAAACCAATGAAAAGGGATTTGCCTGTACAGAATTAACTGTTTGAATATGAGCTGATTTGCAGCATGCCCTGATCAGAGACGGCGGGAATTTGTTGGGTTTGTGATAAAGTGGCGAAAGGGTTTGAGGAGCTGAGAGGCCGCTTGCCGTTGCCATCGCCATACTATTGAAATCTTCGGTGATGTTAGATGCATATTAAAACTTGCCACGTAAAAAATACGTGTCATGATAAGGAGTAATACGGCCCCGATATCACCAGTCACCAAGTGGTGGATCCCTAATTTTAGGGAGAGCAAAGACGGATAGATAGAAGCGAGTTTTTGGGTTGCCCTAAGGCCAAATCCTCGTTTGTGTGGGTATAGGGCATAATATGCCAGCATATATTTGGATATGCTTTATGATTGGCCTAAACTGGCTATTCCAGGTAACTCTGCAGGTCACCCCGTTCTTCTCCCGCCCGTTCTTCTCGCTGTGGTAGTGCTATGTTGGTGTCAAAAATCTGCACTGCCAAAATGGCTCACAGGTTCATGTGCCTCATTTTTTCGGGAAATGACGTGGTGCCGAGATATAGATCTGTCAAAGAACTGGGTCCAGGTTATGCATGATTTTATCTAAACATATAAAAATGATTCTATCATTTTTCTTTTTCCTTTTTTGTTCTTCTCCGCTGCAATCTAATTGCGGCAGAGTGTGCCACGTCTATAACTTGGACACCAAGGAATTGCAGCCGATTGCGCGGCGTGCGGGACACCTTCGTTTTACCGGCCCCCTCTTTGACGTGGCATAAATCCAGACCACACAATCTATAAAATCAAGGGCTGAGATCTGTGCACGTCAAAGGGGGCCAGTAAAACGAAGTCATCTTCCTCCGGTGGCGACGGCCCAGGTGTTTCTACACCACAAATTCACGAATCCATGGGCATATAAAAGCTCATAGCTCCTGCCATTGCTCCTACTCTTGAATCGTGGAGCTGCGTCTGCAACGGATCATTCTATATGCAGCATTACAAGCATTCCATGGTATGCATAAGTTCTCTTGTGTTATTGTGGATGTCAGATGATTGATTCGTGATTCCAAGTCAAGATTGCCTTCTTTTTGTTGGCTGGACATGCAGATGGATATAAGACTACTTTTCATGTGCTGAACTGACATCTAAATTGTAGAAGCCCTGTAATATCTTACCATTTATCTAGAAGGAAATAGTTGATTGACTTTTTTTTTTTTTTTTTGAAGGACGTCAAACTCTATTCAATATGCCACAAAGTACAAGTATAATGTATAATTGCAAAGGCAGGAATAAAATCTCAACAGACAAAGATAATCCACTGAACCCACCTTTACAAGGGATGATATACCTAAATACACCTCAAAAATCAAGTGTTTCTTTTGAGGTGCAAGCTGAGAACAGTGATATGCCTTTATCAATCTATCTTGTGCCTCATGAAAAAGCTGGTCTGTATTTAGAATGCTTTGAAAAAGACAATTATTATGTACCATACAGATAGAAGTGATGGAATATTGGCTGGAATATATCTGATGCAGAACTAATCTACACATTGGGTATTTTGATAGATATACCAATTTGGTTTTATAGTGTGAAGTTATGAATGTCATATCCCTTAGGAAAATTACATAGGATAGCTATAAATAGAACTGTAATGCAATTACATATTCTGTGGGTCAGATTTCTTCCTTGCACATGAAATATTTCTCAATGTGCCCTAGTGCAGGCTACGTTTTATTGTATTTAACATTGTGCAAGTTCTGTTTGTCTTTCACAGTTGATTATCTCATTTATGATGTGTACGTTATGCTCTTGATTTCAAGCAAGCATTCAAGTTCTACATGTTCTTCAAATACCCATGTAAGTGCAGGAAAGTACATAGAGTTTTGGAGTAATTTAGACATATGCTAATATATAGAACATAAATAGTGTGATGCCTGTATTTGGTTGTGTGCCATCAGTTTATGACATTTTTGTTATGCATGTGAATGCAAAGACCATGTGAATGATCAATGTTGCTTAAACTGTAAATATTCCAAACATAATGGTTTCTTCCAAATCTACTCATGTGCTAAGTGCATTTTATTTATGCTAGAATGACAGCAAACAATTGGCATCTTTATGGATATGATCTCTATTAGGAGGCATGGCTTCTGCGCATGGGATTAAGATCTCAAACATGTGCTGCTGGTATTTGGATGGGTGGTGATCTAAGGGATCCAACGAGGTAGGTGCTAAGTGCATATGCATGTGCTACTTGAATTTCCTTTTAGCAGGGCCCAATGTAATACGAAAATGCAAACAAGGATTTGCAATTTCATGATGCTAGTTTTGATTAATAGAAAGTTTTGATTGCTGGCTTGCATGCAGGTGAAATGCCTTCTTCTTTGATGGTTTCTCAAAATGGGCTATTGGGTCAATTGATAGAGCTCTTGCAACATCCTTCTATATTGGTTATGCTGCAGGTAAACTTATATTTGTAGTCTACTATTTCCCTTAAACCATTTGTCTTAGTTTATTTCCTTTCTTACTTTAGACATCGTGAAGTTCCTTTGCCCTTTATTTTCAGAGAAAGCATCTCATGATATTTATGGTTGTAAATGTACCTTCAGGTTACTTCATAATCTAGAAGTCAAATTATATCAAAAAACAAAGTGCCTCAAACTGAACAGTTCATTTGACGACAAACATGATGCTCCCTTTGTGCTTCATTTCAGATGACAAAGTTTTTTTTTTCCTATAAGTTGCATGAGGGAAAGTCCACCATAAATACCAAGTTCTTCTCTGTCGAGTTTTCGGTCGAGCAATTGAAACAACCATCATGTGATGTACTTGAATCTAGTTGTTGTTGCATTAGCATTTTCCATGTACATGCGGTTGAAATTTTTGGTCGACCAATTGAAACAACCATCATGTGATGTACTTGGAATCTAGCTGTTGTTGCATTAGCATTTTCCATGTAGATGTAGTTGAAATTTAGCTATGTTATATTCACTGTTTGTTGCAGAGAATGCAACTGTCATTGACGATTCATTTTCATAACCATCTTCATGAACAGAACACGCGTGGATGGTCTTTCCTACGATCCTTGACAAAAATGTAATGGACATGGCCGATGCTATGAACATACGAAACAACACAATAGCAGATAATTAAAACATGAAACAAACTATTCAACTTCTTGACACTAATTCACATCCTTATGAACTTCAAGCTTCAATATCATAGTGGAAGATTCAATAGCAAATTTGGTTTGCAACATTATCCAAACTGCAACTTACTCCCCCCTTGGTGCAAATAGTGTTGAACATGAAATTACGCGATTACTTTACCGGGTCATTATCATATTCATAGGCATTCACCTCCAACGATATTGTAATATTACTTTTGTTCATTAAAGGCACATCCATAGATCTCAATACGGATTTCTCGATCTTGCACATTTGAAGGAGCTTCATCATGTATCTATCTCCTATCCATGACAGGGTAAAATTTTAAATTCATTCTTGGCATTCAACTTGGGGTTTATGATTGTGAAACATAGGATGAATTGTAGAAACATACAAATTTAAACATTGCTTCACGTGCAATGTCCTGAAGGTTTGTTAGTTATCCTAAAAGCATTTCATGTTGTTAATATAGCTTAGGTCCATGAAGAATAGATCGAAAAGTTCTAACGAGTCATATCCCAGGCATATTGATGTAGGTTTTGATGTTCCAAAAGCTTCGTGAATTTTTTGCTAACTTTGTTGAAATTTCGTGCATTCGAGCTTCTTGAAGGCATTTTCGTTAGAAAATAAATTTGGAAAAGAGGGCTGATATAAAAGGTGGGAATTTTGTGGTGGGAGTCAACGTGAAAGCGGGAACCATAAGAGCCATTAAAAATAACGAGTGGATCACCTCTTACCATCAATGGCAAGCCATCATGAGCATTAAGCATTGCGATGTAGCCATTTATTGAAAACATGTCAAGCATCTTAAGCATGTCCAGAACTGAGATCTATTCGACTTAGCACAAGAGTTCTTTTGCAGTGGGTTGGACAAAAGAAATGTTCGCGGCGGCCTTGGCCGTCGCGATAAATTTCTTGAATACATAAACTAGAAAGCTAAGGAGGTAAGTGTTGACCCTCAACCTGGCTTAAAGGTCAACTGCAAGAAACCAACTTGAGACTAGGCTCAAATTGGGGTTAAAACCT
>JAANSK020281813.1:0-10975 GCA_011763485.2 Isoetes engelmannii | reverse complement strand
AATTCGTATCAAAACAGGGAAGAGCTTACATAATGCGATCCAATGAGGACTGCGACCAGCTGCTGCTGCGACCACCTGCGACCAGATGTGCGATCTGATCAGATGGAGCTGCGATCAGATTGGATTCAGGTTTTTTCGGTACGGTTTCCCTGCTAAGCGATATTTGGAGCGCCTAGGTTAAGCGCCATAATATTATAACATTAATATAGCGACGTGTAGCATCATGGCCAATATGTAATGTGGTAGTACTGTTGAAGCTTTACTGCATTTGTGCTCTCCCATCCTCAATATATACCATTGTAACCAACGTAGTTTGGTTAGGTTCCATTCTGCCTTATCCGCCAATAAGATGTTACCACGTGGCCTACATTATTTTCAGATTTGTCTAGTTCCAACGTCATTCCAGTCTTTTACTTGCATTCTCAGATCTTGCTTGCATTTCAAAATCTTTACCTGCATTCTAAAAGTCTTACTACTATATTCCTTGCATTCCGTTTCACATTCTAGTTTCTTGATTAATTTACAGGAGATTTTTGTTTACTAGCTAGGGAATTGAACCCCAGTGAAACCATGGTCTTATTCAAACATGAGTACATGTCATCTTCAGCCTCTGCTTCAAAAGCAAGATATAACTCTACCTCGCTTCTACCTCTGCTTAGGGGTACCTCTGCTTCAAAAGTCAAAAGCCATAATATAACACTGAAAGTCCGCTACAACACTACAAGATAAAAGCTTACAAAAAACAAGAAAATCTTCACAAAGAACCGCCAGCCCTCTACTTCAAAGCCTCCAAGAGCAAGTAAAGCCTAGCTCTGATCAGACGCCAAGAAATTATTCATACTGTCAGATCTTGGTTAAAACATTAAAAGAAATGGACACAAATAGATTTTCGCCTAAAAATCATTGGTCTAAATGCGCAACAAGGCTGAATCCAGAAAAGTCATTGGCCTAAATGCGCAAGTGTAGGGAAAGAAAGAAGCGGCAGAAGAAGATTGCAGGGGGAGTATACTTGCTTTGAGCTTGCCAGAAACTAGATACCGACTCTTTTCAGCTTTGATCTTCAACCTGAATAACAACAAGAAAACAAGAAAACAATAATGTAAAGACCTAGAAACCAAAAGCTTTACTTCTTCTTGCAGCCATAAGGCGCCATCATCTTGCAGGCCCTCTGTTCTTGTAGCGCCAAGACGCCATAGGTAGAACTCCAAGGTGCCATGGCTAGAAGCCGATGGCAGCAGACAAGGGGCCATAGACGAAGGCGCCATCGCCGGAGTATCACAACGAAAATGTAAATGCAATACCACGTCAGAATGGAACCTAACCAAAACTTTACGTTTCAAGATTTGCACGTTAGTTGCAATTCTATCGTGTCAGACATGCCTTCGCGCTGATGCACGTCGACACATCTTCCACGGCGGAATTGCAACTAACGTGAAATTCTTGTATACAGATAGCATAAAAAACCGTGGCTTTTCCATCTTCAATGACAAATAGACAAAGCTTTTTGGGTTGGTATTTGGAAACTGCATTTTCACTTTATTTTCGTTCTATCATACTTGCACTAGAAATGTTTGCGATAGAGATGTAACGTGCTTCTTTTGAAAATTATCTAGAGAGAGACATAACAGGATGTTTATGTAGTACAATAGCTAACACTGAATATACTCCATGTGACTACATGCATGTCTCTCTGTATGCATGTGTTTGTTTGGCTTTCAGGCCTAGATTAACACACTATAAGTATTTGCTTTAAGATGTGGCATGCACAGAATTCGTTTCTTCCAAAATTATTTGACTCATGCATTTTCACTTTGTTTTAGGAATTGTTGGGCATCATGTCCTGTTGCGGAAATGCACATGCAGATGCAACTACTTTGTGAATATTGTGCCTTTTCTGAATGTAATATATTATTTGTTTCAATATATCATATCCAATATTTGCTAAATATTTGTTTCAACATCTAATGATTCTCAATATTTTTCTGATTCTGTGCTTTTAAAGACAGGTTTGCAATCTGAGAGTATATTTAAAGATGGATAAGAGCTACTTAAATTTAGCTCCAAATATTCCTTGAAAGTATTTCCTTATTGGACATAAGAAGTGATGTTTGTTCTTGAGGAATAACAAGAAAAATGTCTTAAATGTCAATACAATAAGTTGTTTTTTTAACACGAGACAACCATATGCTTTCTAAACCCTGTAGGGAGGATCTTCTCTTCTGGATCAATGCCATTGTCTGCACATAAAATTAGGGACTAAGACAATAGCATAATTCATTCTACACATATCCTTTGGCACTACCACCAACATTCCACCTTTGAACATAGCTCCATAGACAGTTTATGAGCTTTATACTAAATTTTAAATTGTTCTTCCACTTCATTATCCATCTTCAAGTATCCATCTTCATTATCCAATTTCAAGTATCCATCTTCCTCCCTAAAACCCTAGGCGCTCCTGAAGCCAATCACGCGTTTTTGCTCATAACTAGAGATCCCGAACTCTGTTTCAGCGGAAATTTGTTGCGTTTGGAAAGCTATCTCATATATCTTTCTGTTGGTATGTCATTTACATGTATTTGAATAAGCTTTAGACTGCAAATCAACAAATTTCTGGCCTGCATCTTCACTTCCAGGTCGGTGTTACATTTTTGTTCATAACTAGCTTTTTGTAACCATGTTTTTCATGAAATTTGCGCCATTAGAAAGCTCTCTCAGAGCCCCTTGGAAGGATATATAGATCTCCTTGTGATTGACCAAGATTTCTGAGCAAAAACAGCAGACTTCCAGCCTGGGTTTTGGGTTCTCCGTTCTCTTAGTTATCAAGTGTTGCATATTCTTATTCCTAACTATTGGTTTACAACTCTGTTTTGCTTGAAATTTATATCGTTGGAAAGCTTATTTAGTGATAATTCCAATAGTATAAGATTGGTATGTGATAGAAAAAACAACAGATCTCTAGCCTGATTTTCGGGTTTTCAATTTCTTGCTTATTCAGTAGCGCATACTTCTCTTCATAGCTCTTGATATACATCTCTATTTTGGATGAAATTGGTATCATTGGAAAGCTTGTTCTGTGCTAATTTCATGAGAATTTAATTTGCACTTGTTTGGCCAAGTTTTGAATGGGAAAACAGCAAAATCCACTTGACGGGGTGCTAGATAACTAGAGGAGAGGATCTTCGACTATGTTTCCAGTCTTCTGGCTTTGATACTTTCTCTTTTGTCTATTTATAGTACCTCTCTAAGCTAGACTCTACTATTCTAAGTTTCAAACTTTAAAGTGTTTGCTTTTAATCCAAACTTACCCTTCCTTTGGAAGAGAGAGAGAGAGTAGGTGAGTTTGTCACCACTCTCCTAACTTTGTATTACTATGTATTCACATGTAATATAATACAATATTGCCGTTTCTACCCAAAAAAAAAAAAAAAAAAAAAAAAAAAGCAGCAAAATCAAAATTTAATTTTGAAGGCCTAGGAGCTCTACTGTTCTAGGCAAGTTTAAGAGGGTTTATTGCCTTGCGATCACTTGGGATTCAGGCATTTGCATGATGGAGGATTTGAGCGACTGTTCTAGGCAAGTCTAAGAGGGGTTTACTGCCTTGATATTACTTGGGATTTAGGCATTTACATCATGGAGACTTTGAGACAACATGGGTGTCTGTAAGGTGACCGAGACTGCACATGACTCTCACACTTGCAGGCTTTCAGACGGGTGTCTGTACGGCAATAGAGAATCTGCGTGATTCTGACACTTGGACATTCAGACAGGCGTTCGCAAGGTGACCAAGGTTGCATGGGATTCTAACACTTGGAGGCTTTCAGACAAGCGTCTATAAGGAGATAAAGGCTACATGTCATTCTGACACTCACTTGCATCATTTAATTTGTTCTTCTCTAGCACTCCTGGTTCCAGCATACCCTCACATCCGAATTGCAGTTGTATCATGATTATCTTGCTATCCCCAGGCTCGGTTTATTCCACCAGATCTCTGCCACCCGTTCTAACTTTCCCATAAGATCTGATTTTTCCCCTAGTTCAATTTATCCCCAAGCCAGCCATCTCTATCTCGCCTGTTGCAATGACTCGAAAGATCAAGGATTTGGCATGGAAGGCACACCAAACAGATCCAATCACGCATCTCAATCCTATCTTCAATGCCGCAGATGCGTCCGCAACAGAGACCTTGGGCGACCCACCCCTTAGCATTGAAGCACAGAGAGAACAATTTCGTGCAGCGCTAGGCATGCGTGAACTCATGGATAAGCTGGATCTCCATCATCAGGAGGTTTCAGATTGGTTACTGCCAGCAGATCAGACTCTGTTTATGGATGTGTGGAATAAGTTCATTATCAATGGTACCTCAATCCACATAGAGGGACATGTCCGGTATCAGATGATCGTCATGTTTTACACCACGATTTTGAGGGGATTTATGTCACAGCCACCATCAGCGATTATTGGAAAAATCAGTAATAGAGTAGACGCGATGGTGCAAACATATGATCTACAATCCCTCACAGGGCCGATGGCAGAATCGCAGGTGGCTTTTGATGCACCAATGCAAAAGGTGGACCAGACCCCTTGCAAGGACCAACCCTAGGTGATCCAGGGCAAGACATGAGTCTGAATGTGAGGTTGATTGGGATAGCAGAGGGAGCTACTGGCTTGGACATGGATGTAGCCACACAATTCTTCACGAATACCATGCAGGTCCGAAAACCAGATATTATTACAGCTCACAGAGTGGGAACATGAAGACCAGACCGTTCCTGACATATCCTTGTGCAATTTCCTACATTACAGGACCGATTATATGTTCTCCAACATGGCAACCATCTGAAGGGCACTCACTTCTCCATACAGAAAGATCTTTCCCAGATACAGTTGACCAGGCGACGTGAGGAACTCTGTAAAGTTCGAGAGACGCGATTGCAGAACAAACATGCAGTGTATAGAGGGGGAGTCGCCATTATTCGAGACCTTTGGCCACCAAACCCCTGGCTTGGCTATACTTAGTTGCTCCCCCATGTTTGGCTGATGTTCTTTCTTTTCTTCTATTATGTTATAAAAATTAAGCTTGATATATTTGTTCGCTGAGGGATCTTGTCCTCAGCTCTCATTCGGGCTTAGTGCCCTGTGCATGTACCGTCTCACAACCCAATTGGGTTCCCCTGAATGTAAAAAACTTTGGGTTCCCATGGACGTAAACCCCCCTCCCCCCTCCTCCTCCTCCTCCTCCTCATCAAAAAAATTATTGACATCCACATATAAACATCATATTAGCCACACGCATGCCAATGATCACAATGGTCTATAAACTTTGGGTGTATATATGCATTACTCCTCTTCACCCCAACATAGCATCTTGGAGCAATGCAGTTTGAAGCAAGAGATTTTGTGCTTAACTCGCTTTACTATTC
Source organism: Isoetes engelmannii (assembly GCA_011763485.2). Lineage (NCBI taxonomy): Eukaryota > Viridiplantae > Streptophyta > Lycopodiopsida > Isoetales > Isoetaceae > Isoetes > Isoetes engelmannii. The sequence goes on along the minus strand of JAANSK020281813.1, from coordinate 5,552 downwards.
TATAGGGCGTAGGGCAAATAATGTTATCTTTTTATGAAGCCATGGAACAAAAATCTAGGCCTTTTCAACTACACCCTTTCTTGTACTCCGCCATAAATACTCGGGGTTACAAGTAAGGGAAAATTCCAAATATACCCCTCAAGTTTGCAATTATTCTAAAAAATACCCCTACAAACAGAGTATTTGACTCAAATGATAATAACTTTTTTGTGGTCGATCAAATATAAAAGTTACCTTCACAAAACTTGTAGAAGAGAGTGAAATCTATCCAACAGCAATGAAATCATCTCAATTGGAGTTGGAATCCTCAAGTTACAATGGTTTAAATAAGTGTTATAAAAAATTACGCAAATGAGCATAACTTGTGCATTTCAACTCCAATTTAGATGAATTTGATCTTGTTGGAAAGATCGTATTCTGATCTATAATGTTTGTGAAGACAACTTTTTAATTTGGGTTCCCATAAAAATTTTATTGTCATGTTTACAAAAATACCTTTCATTTGGAGGGTATTCCCCTTTCATTTGGAGGGTATTTTTGGAATATTTGCAAACTTGAGGGGTATATTTGGAATTTTCCCAGTAAGTAACACCAAGTTGGTAAAGAGTTAAATCTAATCCCGGGCCTATTAATCTCATGGTCGATCATCAAGCGTAGGTTCATAGGACATATTTGAAATTTTGAAAATACAGGGATAAATATGGAGAACCTTGGAAGAACAGAAAGCATGTTCTTTTTGTTGAGTATGTATTTGAACACGGCATTCTTGTCACACCTAACCGTCCTCAACGGTTGCAGTAGGAACCCAGTTTAAGGTTGCTTTCGATAATAATCCCTTCAATCTCTTCGTACGCTATATCTCTGAAGATCGGCCTGTCACTCAATTTTTCACTTTCCTCAAGAGTTTCCAAGACCCATGCTGCTCGTTTTGACCTAATTCATTTTCTAGGTTCGGTCAGGTTAGTCTGAATTTTTGGGTTCATCACAAGCCATGGATTTCCTTGATTGTGCCAGAGTCAAAGTAGATTGAGTCATATACTAAAATGGCAGTTGTAGATTCTGAGGTTAGGACGAGTACAGACCGGGGAGATGTCAACACTCATGCTCATGACCCTGAGATGCGAGCTTTCCAGTCATGGACTGAGGATATAGCAGATAATCTGAATGAAATAAGTGGTTCTAACATATTGGATTATGGTGCAATTGAACAAATTGCGAATGGTTTGGAGAAAATGGTGCAGTCATGGAGCATAGCTCAAGAAGGAAGGGCAGGGGAATATGCTAAAGTAATAGGTTCTCTTGGGACTAGTGCATCTCAAGATGAAGGTGCAATAGTTCCCATCAATAAGTTGCTTGGAAAAATGCCAGATCGACAAGATTTTAAGGATCACAGACCTGCTACACAAGGTGCAGATGATCCTGAATCTGGCACAGGACATGGTAATGCCCAAGTTGAACATGGTTATTCTTCTTCAGAACATAAGAGCTCTGAAGAAGCAAGTAGCAGTTATGGCGACGCACACAAACAAGGCCAGTTGACAGCCCCGCGAAGAGAAATCATTCAGCACATAGATTTAAGAAAATTAAGGGATGGACATGCGCCTTCAAAGATGCCTTCAAAGAAAAAGGATGGCCACTCTCATATGATATGCCAACCTTGCAAACAGTCAGACGTTATTGCCTCTGCTGATATATCATATGTCTTTACACAATGTGAATCAAGTAAGCTTTTCTGATTAGTAATGTACATAAAGTTCTCCAACGTAGTGCATAGAATTCAGATTATTTTGTTAAATGATGCAGCGGATCAAGGCTTTTCTCCCTCTGATGGAAGACATACGACCTCGTCTGCCAAAAATGTACAGATTCACTTCTTTGGATAGACTTTTCGTTTAGTTGATGCACAGTAACTTGCACCAATTTTATATTTGACACATTCTTGAATGTGCAAAGCAGGGTTTAGATGACAAGGAGGCTTACAAGAAGAAGGTGGAAGAACTTCAAATAGCTCTTCTTGAGTGTGCAGCAGAGTATGAGGTTAAGGTTAGTAGTTCTATTAAGTGACACCTGCAATATATAACCATGCTCATGCAAATGCCTTTTTGACAAACCAGTTGGTTGAAATGGAGATGAAAATGTTACAACTGAAGTCCAAAACTCCACCTTCAGAACATGACCATGGAACCCCGAATTGTGGTGACAAGGTAATTTTCCATGTCCAGATTTCATAGCATAACATATAAATTCAGGATTGAACAGGTATTAAGGAAAATTCATTGAAGTGGCAGTAAGAGGAATAGTTAAGTTTACTGCCTACAGGCCTAAATGTAACAGAAGACAAAGCTTGCTGAACGGCAGGATTGGACTAAGAGAAAGCTGGAGATTTCTCGTAAACAAAATGGTAGATTACAACGTGAGAACGAAGCTCTTGTAAAAGAATTGCAAGAATTAAAGAGAAAGGAAAGGTTAGCGTCGTTGTCTTTGCATGTCATGTAACCAGTTCTCAACTTAACATGCATGTCTTTTCTTCATACTGGATTAAAATAAGGAGTCAATTCATAGGGCTGATCTTTCTATGTTTTGAAGTTGTGGAAGATGGTAAAATGTTTGTATGAAATATGCAGGCAGTTTGATTCCCAAAGGAAAAGCTTGGAAGATGCACTCCTAAAAGTGAATTCCTTACAAAAGTAAGGACAGTTAATATGGATTTGCTTTAGATAATTAAAAATGTAGGACCACACCAGGTGAGATTGTATTAATCCTAATTGTGGATGCAGGGAACTTGTAAAAAAGGAAGAAGAGCTTGTTGACTGCCAACTATCAGAAAAGGCAGTGAGAGCACAACTGTACCAAGTAGGAGCAGCATTGCAGACATCAAATTCTACATTTACTGAGGAGACAAAATTTTTGAGCTTGATAAATGCTGTTGGCCAATGGCTACAGACTGTTCGCAAGGTCTTTTCTGGTTTTATTTCTCCTGTAGGAAGTCTATCTCCACATTATGTTTAGTTTGAAAATATTCTCTTGCAGATCAGCAGCATTAAGTTTGATCATCGACAATTAAGCCAGGTATGCTGAATATGAGGGGCTTTGACTGTTGTATATACATTCTGAGTTCATTTTGCCACTTGTTCCATTACACAGCTTCAACAGTATGAAGAGGATCTTGCAAAAATAAGAGAGGAATTTTCCTCCCGCATTGTGCATCAGAGACTGTCAAACTTGGTAAGTATTATATATATCCATCTACATTGGATTCTCATTAGCAATACTAGATTTATAGAATTGTCACTTCAATATTTATTTAACAATCATCTGCACGTGGAATTGCAGAAGCCCTTGGACGCTCTAGCCGAGAAGCAGCTTAATACAAGCCCGACGGCACAGTCAGAAATTAGGAAAGATGTTCAAGCCTTACAAAACGAATTGGAGAAGCTGGCTTGCAGGAAACTGTCATAATCTCACAGATCAATCCAAGAAAAAAGGGGTTTATGCAGTATATGTAGAGCCCACCATGTTACTTCAACTATTTGGGCTTTTATATAACGAAAACAGCTTTCCAGACCAACTCATTCGTCTCCATGCTCACTGCAGCAGAGTACAAGTTGTATTTTAGTTTCCTGCATAAAGCAAAGGACAAAGTGTCTGTACATGAAGTGTACAACCGACTATTCAAATATGTTACGGCAATGATAAGAAAATTTCCTTCTCTAGAACCACCTCAAACATTTTTTCTAGTCGGCAGCTTAGTGCAAGAAAGTAACCACCGTCACTGCTTTGGGTGTGGTGTTCACAAATTCAAGAGAGAAAATATTAAGAGTCCGTTTGCATGAAAATGTGGGAATTTAACCCACTGTTATACCGTTATACCATCTGTTCCAGTTTAAAAAATCAACCTTTTATACCATTGAATAAATTTGTCCATAGAAGACCAATAAGATAGGCCTGTAAGATAGGCCTGTAAGAAGACCAATAAGATAGGCCTGTAATAAGAATGCTGACAAATTGTACATGACACATAGCAATAGTGTCAGGGCACACAATTGAGTGTGCAACATCATAGAGTGGCTGGTTAGGCTGAACCAACCCAGCATATCACGCCTTGATAGGTTCAAGTGCCCGCAGTGCTGAAGAGTGTGGCACTCGTCCTCAATAACTCCTAGCTGGCAGCACTGACGCAGCCTGTCCTCTCGTGCTTCTCGAATCCATTTGCATGTCTCAATTCGGAGGCGGTGAGCACCTATGCGAATGGAGGCAATGAGTCAGAGCTTCTTCATAAGTAAATATGTTCGCAAATACCCGAGCGTGGGATTGATTTGGCTTTTGTAGTGTGCGGTTTTTACCTGTTCCAAAATCCCAACACCCTAAAGCTTGTCAAGGACACATGCATCAAGATACTGCTTCAGGTGATTATAATCCTCCTCAGTTTATACATGTATGCACCTGTGCTCCTGCATATTCCATCTAGAAAGCCACTTAGCTCGCTTCTCCTTCTAGCAGGTTTTGAGAGCAATTAAATATCTTTTGCATTATCTAGATGCTTATATTTTGGAGATTATATGTGCATGATGAGCATTATACCATAAGCATGGCCCCGAGTGGTGTTGCATTACCGATTTCCTAAAAGAAATCACGCACCCAGGTGGCTAACTAAAATAAGCCACCAAGGGGTTGAAATCTTGGTGATTTGTGACAGAGGTCTAAGCGGTCCATCAGAAATTTCAAGCCCAAAATTTATTCAAAATAAAATTTGACATAGCAAGGTAGGAATTTCAACCACCTGGAGGTTTACGTGGATGAAGGGAACATTACGCTGCAAGCATGGACCATGAGGAAATTCCATCACATGAAAACATTTTCTTCACTAGAGCAATAACGAACCAATTAACTAATTAACTGACTAGATAACTGGAGTGCTATGTTGCAAAAATAGCTAAAACCATCAATGGAACAAACTTACCATTGGAAAGTACATAGTTGTCAATTAATATATGCTAGGGGATGCGGCCTTTTTAAAGTTTATTTAGAGGGATGACAAATAATTTAGGTTCATCACTATGTCAAATGGTAGAGATGATGATATCCATAGTGACATTCCAGAAGGATATCGACAGCCATGAAGAGCGTATTGGCCTTGCTTCAATGCTACAGTTCTCATACAATATGCTCTCCAGCATCTAAACTTTATTTTTACGTGCACCTCTGTTTTGAAATCTATTTTGCCAACTGTTGCATAGATATCAATAATGCCAACTATTGCATAGATAATTGACAGTAAAATTTCATTGTTGATATCCTCTATACAAAAACTATTTCACGTAAATCCTATCGCTCGTAGAAACTAAAAAGCCCTTCTGCTTTCCAGATGAGAGCGCAAGTGTCTTCTAATAAATACTATGGCAAACAAAAACAATAGAGAGAAAAGAAACATTTGTAAGGAGGTCCCTGGACTTTAATTGATCCAGACAAAATTGTTCACTGCGGGCTGCTCGGTACTCGGATTGCCACGAAATTTGGCAGATAAGCGTTTCGGCCTCAAACGCACCTTCTTG
>JAANSK020281802.1:0-10975 GCA_011763485.2 Isoetes engelmannii | reverse complement strand
CCCAGTGCGGTTGGTATGGCTGATGGACAACAGATCTGTTCGGGCGCGGTCACTGAATGTACTGCACCAGTTCGACTTCTGTTTGAGGGAGCAGCTTGTAGCATCTGCTTCAACCTCATTGGATAACCTTAGATAACCCAGAGGATCATGGAAAAATCCAAGGCAATATATGTGCAAATAGAAGGGAGAAGCCAATTCATTGTTGCGAACTCCTACTTCGACTTTCATTTTTGCAAACTCCTACTTCGACTTGAGAACTGCGACTTCCGAAATAGAATGAAGGAAGGGTCTCGATTTTTTTTTTTTTTGGATCTCATCTCCAAGCGTCCAAATGGTACCTTAAGAGTTTATTCTCATTTTAGCTCCAATCCACACCCTACATTCAATATATTTTTGGCATATTCCCATTTCCTCCCTTCCTCTCCTAGGGTCCCCGGGCAACCCAGAAAATGAAAAAGGCAGATTAGGACGAAGCACCTCTAATATGAACGTGAGGTGAGAAATACATCTCTTGATCTTTTTGGAAGTGATGTTGATGATGAGATCACCGATATAACATTCAAAACGTTGAGTTGCTTACTGAACTTTATCTAAGAATATACCGAGGATCTAACAATTTTGTTAAGTGCTTGTTGGCTTCTTTGAAGGGCCTTAGTGTTGAGGGAACGTTGATAAGACCTCCATGTAACAGTTCATAGACATGCCATAAATTGAGCACTTGGATATGGAGAACACTCTTGTATAGTGATCAAGACAATAATGCATAAAAGCCCCAAAATGTTGTATTAACTCAGGAAATCGATTCTATACAGAATAGAATGTTTCTCCATTGTAGTGTCTTTATGTAAAACAATACGAATATGACATTCGCCTTTTTTGTTAACTAATTTGGCCAGTTCATGTCTCCAGAGTTTTAGGGGATGAAAACTTCAGTGGTGATCTGTAATAATGATTATCAATTTCTACATTAGGTGGGATATAGAAGGTTGTGATGGGCCTTTTATCATCAAGTGGAAATACATTGTGACAGGCTCAGTAATTAACGTCATTATCTTAAGAAATTGTGTCAGAAGATAATAAGAATTGGAAACTTCTCCACCTAATAAAATGGTCACAAAGAAAAGTGCAGCTGCTGGTATTTGAATTTGACAGGCCATTGATGTGTCAGGGCGACTTGCCACACCAGGAGAGGTATTATTTGAATGTGTTGCTGTGGAGGATTCAGGTGAGTGTGCTTTTGAAATAGTATATGCAGATGCTTGAGGTGCATTTGCATTTGCTGGAGCATATGCTGTAGGGGATTCTGCATCTTTGGATGTGCTAATAACATACATCTTACATGCATGGCCGTCTACCTCTGCTTCTAATGAGGTTGTATGCTCTCCCTCCACATACTGGTTCTGCAATTGCAATAAATACCATTATTGTAAGAAGAATTTTTGGTAATTTGGTGGCTTTTTGGTAATTTTGGCAAACTTTAATGGTATTTTGGTAATTTTCCCTAAGAAGAAATTGCTTTTGCAACATGATATAGAGATCATATTTCTAAGAAATACCTTCCACAGATCACGCACTATAACAGATGTTCCACTTTCGAGACCAATAGCTTCCCATGTGGCTTTGATATTTCCTGTTTCAGTACCTCGGTTCAATAGTATGATAGCTGTCCTGTTACCAGACAAGGTTCCTGCCCAAACCTGGCAATGGTTGCAAAAGTTAGTTATAGTAAGTATTTAGCATTGTAGTGACAAGAATTAAGTTGCATACCTCCATCTGACCTTCTTGATTGACCTTTTTCCCTTGAAGCCCAAGAGCATCTGTAAATATAGCATCAAAACATTCCGTCCAACTTGGTGTATAGGAAGCATGGTATGCATACCTTGATTTACTGCAATAACTGCCTTATTACTAAGGATTTCAAGGTAGGTTTTATTTACACTTCTGACGTCACATCCAGCTAATAGTGGTGCCTTCAGGACAATGGAAAGGAATCAAGGAATGAAACGCTATTCATCAAACCCTTTTTGATTAACATTACCTTCATCAGAGACCATAGGCTAAAGTGTGATCGATATTCTTCAATAGACATATTACCATTTCCAACCTCCAACATATCAGGATCTGCAAGCATAGTAAGAGTAGATGCTCATATCAATAATAAGTTGCAAGAATTTCGTTTAATTTTCAATTTATCCTATACTTGATACTGCATGTCTATGATTTATGTTCTGTTTCAGACTGCATGGTATGACTTTGGATTACCAAAACCTAGTTCAGCGTACAAATCTTCTTGGTGCTTTAGTGGCAAAAATAACCGAAAGGCAGCGTGTTTGCTAGGAGAAGAGGCAACCATCATTGCGAGTCCACATACCACAAGATCAAATAGAAGTTTGAGAGGCTTATAGCTAGAAATTTGAACATCACGACTTTTCAGTTGGGTAACATAACATGATTCTGAATTCTTTCTGTTTTCTCTCATTTCCTAGAGATGATTTTGTCTCAACACTAACCATTCCATTGTCCTGGTCCAGCATAATCGCCCCAAACATTGTTCTTGTCTGCATTTGCGATCATTCTGGAAGCAAATGAGAATCATCAAAGACTTTGTAAAACAGAATTTAAACAAAAGCATCAGTGTTCACTGACTTCTTTTAGAATTACTGGTTATTTTTTCGAGCTCTTTGCCTGAAAGTTCTCACTCAAGCATTTGACTTGGGTCTCACCAATCATGCTAACTTGCAAGAGCTAGTTTTGAAATTGGACTCTTTAATTCCTAATCCCAGAACACTAACAATAATATGAAAGCACAACCTGTCCCATGTGTCAGTGATATCTGTTGTTGTCCGCCAACTGTTTCCAACCTTTGGTGCCCATGTTGCAGGATCATCTATACCCCTGTGGCATCTATCTAGTGAGTCTGCCTTACTATGCACAGCAACAAATTTGCATGCTTACCATTCACAGATGGAGAAGAAAATGGAACGGTTTGTTTGAAGCAGAGCATCACGCATCACTGGATATCTGTAGTTGAGCAGTGTTTTCAATAACCTCCCGTTGATAATAATAAAAAGATAACCAATGTCGCATTTACCGGACTTCTGGCTTAGATCTATCAGTAAAGCAATTATCATACTTCAAATAATCAACACCCTGCATAATACGTTTAGTGAAAAGCAAGTTTCAGCCTTAGGTTAAAGAGTATTCATATCAGTTCAAGCTTGTACCCACGCAGCAAACGATTTTGCATCTGCAATCTCACTCCCAAGGGATCCTGGCTGGCCAGCACAAGTGTTATATCTGATGAAAGCAAGTGTTGCATCATTCAAAATATTGAACATTCCATTAGCATAAATTGGATTAAGGGTATGCACAGTCCGAGTAATTTACCCTGCATCTGAATATATGCCAAGTTTCAGACCTCTGTTATGGACATAATCAGCAAGTGCCTTAATACCAGAAGGAAATGTTGACTCCCGCGCAACAAGATTTCCCTACATTGAACACGTAAGGTTTGTGAACTAATGAACTGTCTTTTCTAATGTTAGCAATCAAACCTGATCATCTCGTTCCAATTCTGCCCAACAGTCATCTGCCAAATTGCATATTCATGATGAAAACAAAAAGAAATGTACGTGACTATTTACTTTGCATGGTTACCTATATTGATATACTCATAACCAAGTGCTGCAAGCCCAGTAGAGACCATTGCATCAGCTGCAAATTATGGAAATAACATCGTCATAAATCTTAAACAAATAAAAGTTGACAATGCAATGCAGACCTGTCTGTCGGATTATCTGTTCTGTAATGTTGCAGCCAAAGGCGTTCCAACTATTCCAACTGAGTTATGAAAAATTCAAGTTCCTTTAATATCCATGACAAATGAAGGACGGAGGAACTGGAAAGGTTATATTCTGGATCCTTAATAAACAATTAATTACGGCCTCCTTATTACACAGCCAAGGATTAGCAGATTTGAATCTGAATTATTTGAAAAGTCACACGACATACCCCATGGGAGGTGTTTTACCCAATCCATTTGAGAGCAATAAGCGATGCGGAATTATGGTTGAATCGTGCATATGTTCTGAAACACCTAAAGAAGTTTTGACATATTTGCAAAAAGCTATTAAGATGAGAAAACGAATCAACCCCAATACTGGCTTCAGCATTGTAATTCAGTCTGAATTGCCAATGCAGTTCCAGTTTCAGAAAAACAGGAGCTGTTGTACTGACCAGTGAGGAAGAGCTTGGCTCTACATATTATTCGTTCATTCTTTACGCGCATCTGCGAATTCGTACTCTTTGTGACGTAACTGGCTTTGGCGGAGAATAACGAGTTGGTGAGTCTTCAGCTGTCAGATTGACCAGTTTATAATTCTTTAATACTTAAAAGGTTTGAACTCTGTTGCATGTCCTCCTCATATAGCTCAGCATGATGCCCCAGAACCTTCCCATATTGCACCCACTTCAGATACGGTTCATTGATCATATCAGTAGCCTATCTGTGGATGGGTGTTAAGTCTTAATTGTAAGTAAGATGCCATCAATCTGCCTTTGTCATACTTCCAGATCAAACAAACCTGAATATGCACACAGATGTGGTAATTCTGTTCCATTTTGAAGGCAACAACCATTCATGCTTTAGAAAGCAAGAATTTTCTAGAATGAAACCTTCCAACCTTTCTAAGATCCTCAAACTGGAGAAGCTAGTAGCTATATAACTTAAGTTGGTTTACGATGTTGACGATGCTCCAACTTGTGAGACGTTGAGGAGGAGGGCGCATGAGAATAAATACAAAATCTGAGACTCCGACAAAAAGTTATTGGGAATCCGACCTTTTTATTTACTTATAATTTTTATAAAGCTGCAAGAAAGTACAGCCCCACAAAAACGACATTGTTCTGAATCGACATGTTTCAATAGGTATTACCATGTTCGGAACTGCTGTTTCGCATGTCATGTAGGGCCCGACAGTTAGACCTTTTTTTTTTTTTTTTTTTTTTTTTCTTTCTGATGAGCAACTTCACTGTGGTCGCAAAGTCTAAAGTATGTGGCATAGTCATTTATGCATCTACAGAAGGCATTGCATGAAAATCTCTTTCGCCTTTGCTTTGCTCATGCTTTCCTGAATTCAAGGGAACTTTTGATTTTCTTTTTTTAAACAGTCATAAGCATTCAAACTGGATAGAGACTAATGCATTATGCCTTTGCTTTGTATCATGCCTTAGTGAATTCAAGGAAATTTTGATTAAAACACAGTCAAATACATAGGAATCATAGAAACTAATGCATTATGTCTATGCTGTGTATCATGCTTTGGTGAATTCAAGCAAATTGTGTTAAAAAAACAGTCCAATACGTAGGAATTATAGAAAGTAAGGCATTATGCCTTTGCTTTGTATCATGCCTTAGTGAATTCAAGAAAATTTGGAGTAAAAAACAGTCCAAAACATAGGATTAAATGCATTAAAATCTTTGTTTTGTATCATCATGAAATTTTTTTATTAAAAAATAGTCCAATACATAGGAATTGCAGAACCCTGAACTGGACAGAAATTAAATTCTTGCTTTCATATTATGTACTTCATTTGAGAATGATACAAGTGCCCTATCAAATGCGCATTATAGAACGCTCTATCAGTTCATGACATCTGATGGCGTGGGTGTAGTGCTATTGTTCAGATTCTTTGTTTGATAATCCTTAATAGCGGCTTTTATGGCGTCCTCTGCAAGCATGCTACAATGCAGCTTCACAGGCGGCAGGGATAAATGTTTTGCAATATCACTGTTCCAAACACATTAACATCATCAGCACTATAATATAACACAGATCTACTCTGCAGTACAGAAATTACCTGTTTGTAATAGATAGAGCTTCATCTGTTCCTCTTCCTTTGATCCACTCAGTTGCTGCAAAAAATCATGTTCATAATTAAAGCAAGTTGAAAAAAATCTGGTTATACAAACAAAAAATATGCACACACTCCCTAAAAGTTAGAAATAAATTTCGAAGTAATAAGGCCAATGTTAAAACAGGAGACCACCATACCTACAGAAGAAGATGCAATGGCAGATCCACAGCCAAAAGTCTTGAATCTTGAATCTATGATTTTTCCAGTAGTTTTGTCTACCTTAATTTGCAGTTTCATAACATCACCACAAGCAGGCGCACCAACTAACCCTGTACCAACATCTGGATCATTTTTATCGAATGAACCCACGTTTTTAGGGTTATTGTAATGCTCTACAACCTTTTCGTGATAACTTCTAACTGGGCTTGTTAAAAATATTCTGCTATAAACAGCTCGAGCTGTGGCCTTTCCCGCATTTGCCAACATGGCCACACCCCTGAAACAATAAATTTACTTAAATTCAATTCCTTTCAATACAAATACACTGCTCTGCGTCCTAAATTTCAATGCTATAAAAATGAATGAATAGTAACAGCGAACGCTACGAAAATTAGCAAGGTTCATGAATTCGGTAGAAGGGTTACCTTGTGTTACGGGAATACGACGGATGTGCTTTGCTTTCGTTTAGGCTACGATCCAGAAACGTCGCCCACATAAACAAACAAGCTTTGAATATAACATCACACGTGGACTGAGCTGATACGTCTAGGGTCGATGACGTGGATCTGGGTGGCTGGAACTTCCAACTCCGAGTCCTCATCTGCCGTTAATCAAAGCATCATTTTTGGTAATCATACACTAAACCGAGCCTAATCCCAAACCTAATCTGCCGCTCTTACCTGCCACTAATGGAATCTGAGGTCCTTGGGATGGTTTGCGAGATGGCTCTTCCAGATTCGTTAACGTGAACAACAAGAACTGATGTAGTCGAAGCTGGCCCGTAGTTGCTTCAGATCTAAAGCCCACATTCCACCATCCCATTAGTTCTTGCGGGGATGCATCAAGACGCTACATCTATGCAATTGACGTGGTGCTCGAGAGTGCCCATTTGCATGCAAGAAAGGGGCTCTTTTCTCCCCCCTAACCGCGAGTTGGAGGGATGTTCAGCCCACCTGCCCTTATATGGCCCCTGCACTCCTTTCATACCTGCCACTACAGGAGGAGGCCCACCTGATTCTTCCCAGGCACTACTCCAAAACCGGAGCCCTCAAAATCCCTCCGCACATGACAGTTCCGAGAGCTCGCATGGGGTTCTAAAAAATTCCAACCTAGATCCAAATTTGTGCCTCCAAAAAGTCATAGAACAACCCCCGGCAGGAGGAAGTGCAAAGCGCCAGGATGCAGCATCCACGCGGTGGGAGCACGGATATTAAGCAGGACCGTCGAAGACTGAGATAGGGCAAAGCCCATAAGAAGGATCGATCCAATTGCTAGGCAAAATGAAGGAAAAATCATGGAAACATACCTGTAACATACAACAAGGCAGGAAACAGCCATGACTGGCACCATCAACACCATGAAGAGATCCATAAGAAATAGCATCATTGGAGGGGTCTAACACCAATTGCTAGGCGGACCCAACATTCCACTCCATTTAGCAGCCCAAAGAGAAGCCCCACGTTTGTAACTAAGACTTTTTCCTCTTGCTGAAACGTAGAGGGCAAGTATAATTCCAATGCCCTCCTGCCCACAATAATGACAACCAGAGCCAACCTTAGCACCCCCAAAAGACTATACCTCCGGCAAAAGAGAATATTAGGGTGAAAATATCTTTACCCTAGTTTCAGTGATTCCACCGCATCTCATACTTTCCCGTGGAATCACCATCCCCTCCCGAACGGATTCCGTTCTGCCGGCCCCGTTTCGGATTCTGACACTGTTAGGTCCCGTCTGGCACATCGCAGCCGTCCGTTCTCGCGGCGGATCCTGGCCGTCCAAAGTTTACCGCGGGATGGAATCACCAATCTACTATCCTTTCCGGCGGAATCACCCGGGCACGATTCCGCCAGACGGAATCACAATGCTAGCCGCCCGTCCGTCGGAATCACACAACGTAACATTCCGATCCGTGGAATCACCGGTGGGACATTCCATCGGAAGGAATAACCTCGCAGTTATTCTCCAAGATGAAATCACCCTTAAAAATATCCTTTCCTGTGGAATCACCAGTGGGGTGATCCTGCTCGACGGAATCACCCCACAACTCAGGAACCCAGCCGCTGCCCTGTCCGCCTGAGAGGGCCTGCAACCGCATCCCAGCCGTCCGCTTGCCGAGGTAATCGCCGCCCTTAAAAAGGGTATTCCGTCCGACGGAATCACCTCTCGAATTTCCCCGAGAAGGAATATCCACCTGCACCAACCTCTGCCGCGGAATCAACAGTCAGAATTCCCTGGGAAGGAATATCCACTGTGGCGATTCCCTCCGACGGAATCACGGGCGCCGTAGATTCCTCGCGACGGAATATCCCTTGAGCCTATTCCTCGCAGTGGAATCACATCGAGCCCTTTTTCAAACTTTTCAAACTCGAATTTTAATTCATGGCTTTTCCGATGGCCCTTTTCTTTTGAAATTCCTATTGCGCTACGGTCCGACTAATGTGGCGATGCCACCTGCCGGACCCCAGGGGATCACAGTCCCACTTTGGGCCATGCCGGAGTTCGAACGAGGATAATATCTTGGAGCTACGGGTGAACGAAGGCGGAGGAGCGCCCAGACCGCATTCTATTAGAACACATTGGAGCTTTACATGGACCTCGATGAGAGGATTGCGGAGGTAGGTACTCTTGAAAAACCGTTTGAGGTTGCAAAACCTTATTTAGGATCATTCTTGCTGGTGCAAGCAGGCATTTGGCACAGATCCGGCAACCGGGCCCTTTGACCACACCCGACTACCCTGGGTGATGCACGAGCATCAGGTTCCTCCTCTACAAGGTGGCGGAACTCAACTGGTGTGGGTTACCCACATTCCAATCACGCGGGCTGTGGATTTAATGGATGGGGAGAAAAACTGTGGAGAAGCAGCTTGCAATTTTTACATAAGAAGCTCTCAAACCAACACAGAGCTATCCAAACCGGGCAAAGGTTCTTATCTGTCTCTCAAAAGGTATGCATTTCCCTAATGATTACAATGCCAGTTGAAGGCAGGAATGAATGATTTTGCATTTTGAACATAGGTTTTGGTGTGCCTATGGCCCCCAGGACAACACCGAGATCACATATGTGGTGGGGGATCAACGTCCCCCTCTAGGAAAAAGAAGGAAAAGGGTAGAAAGGGGGGAGAGCTGTCGAAGGGGTCGCCAATGCCATTTTAGTCTGAAACAACTCTACCTTCTACCCGGCTGCACACACATAACCTTCCACAAATGGGATCATGTCAACCTGGAAGGTGCAATCTGCCATGGTAAAGCCTTAGCAGTCGAGAAAGAATTGCAGTGGCGCTTGGCACCTGGCTATCTGCAGAGAAGAAGGAATGGATAAAGCAGAAGCTAGTGCATTACATGACACCTAGAATGGATGAACATCCACCAGATAAGGATGAACCTCAAGAAAGATATTGTTGGGTTGGATGGGCTCTCCAGGGGTGAAATGTTGAAGATGCATGAAATATACAACGTTAACAAGTGTGTGGTCCGAAATGTTTGAAAGTTGCATGAAGACCCGCCAACAAGCATTCATATGTGGGTACAACAGCATCTAGATAGTGTATTCCATTTCGAGCATGGTAATGTGTTCCAGCTTGGGATTATGACCCCAATCCAGAGGGATGCCTTGCTGAGATTTGGGAAGGACAGGGCTATTTGTCTCGACTCAACTTACAAGACAAACGAGAAGAGGTAGTGCCCAAAACTTATCTAATCTAGTATTATCCTGATTACTCAAATAGTTTGCAAACTAATATTGTCAAACATTCCAGGTACTACCTCTTCACACTCATTGGATTTTATGAGTACTTTAATGGGATGCCCTTAGTTTACATTATCACAAACACCCAGAATTTGAAAGAAAGGTACCCACAATACCCAAAGTTGTCCCCGTATATGAACCAAGAATGGACTCACAACATTTGTGCTTGGATATTGGCTACGAGAATCTTTCCCCATTCCAATTAGGAGACCAATGCTGGCATAGAGGCCTGGCACAAGGCACTAAAATTCTGCCTTGGGATATCCATCCCAACTAAAAGGCAGAGGTTAGACTGGTTACTTCACATGCTTGTACACGATGTTGAGACCCGCATGACATATTCCAGGTAGGTAAAATGGGTAATGCGTTCATTTTTGTATCTTTAGGTTTGCACTACAACTCACCCATGATGTGTCACTTATTTGGCAACAGGGGTTTGAAGGAGGCTGGTTTTGTCATAAATGCCTCAGAGGAGCAAATTGTGGAGTATGCAATTCGGGGGGCAAGGGGAATCCCGAATGATGCAGTGACATTCATTGATCTTGAAGGAGGAGAAGCACATGTCCAAACTCTGGATTTGAATCGTGAACCCTACTTCATGAATGGTGCACATAGGAACCGGGCGAGTTGTGATTGCCCCTGGGAGGCGAAGCGGAAACTTTGCAAGCACCAGGTGAAGGTTATCCAATTGATGGATAGGTTTAGAGACCAAGATTTATTGAGAGTCCTAGGGTCCAATTATGGTAATGCAGTTGGTGGGATGGAGCATTTGTACCCATGACCGGTTGGGACAGACAGTTCTGATGATATGCCACAAGAATGTACCGAGTTGCCTACAGTGTGTCTAGATGGCGACGATAGACCACAAAAGAATGTTGGAAAGTCTATGGAGGATGCTAGGGCATCATTGGAGTCCTGCGTTATGAGGGTTATGGATCGGGCCTTGAAGGATCCAAGCCTCCTCATGGCTACAGAAGTGATGATGAGACAACTAGACACCAAACTTGAAAGGATGAACGAGGAAGAGGCCAGTGACACTACCATCACATCTCTGCATGTACTGCGGGCCGAAGAGGCGTGTGGCACGAGCCTTGCTAGGCTGAAGCCACTCCTTGAGTTGGGGAAGAGAAAGACAAAAGAGAAGAAACAAAGTTG